>VYZR01127710.1:5608-24561 GCA_013400675.1 Oxylabes madagascariensis
TTCTCCCATTTGCTTGTAGCAGAAATGGTGTGACTGACAAAGGTCCAAGCATTTCTGTTTTATTTTTCCTCCAGGAAAACTGGGATGAAGATGAAGAAAAAGAGGAGCAATCTGATGAACAAGAGATGACTGTTGAAAAGGAAATCAATGGTGATTCTGATTTGGAGCCAGAAAATGAAAGTGAAGAAGAATAACAGCGTAAAAGAGTAATTTTAGCGGTTTGAACAAGTGGGCCACCAAGCTCTTTGAATCTGGATCCTGTTGCTGAAAGATGCTGTATTTGCATATCAGGAGTGCAGAGCATTGCACAGCCTGTGTGCGGAGGCACCTGTGAGGCACTACATTTCTGAATCCAGAATGTTTAACCGTGCCAGCCTTCTCTCGCCCTCCTTCCCTGCGCTTACTTAGAGAAACATTTCCTCCACCTCCCGGTCAGATTATGCCTGTCATGTGGACATGCATTTGTATCTCAAGTGAAATAAATCTGCCACCGCTGTTTGTGTGGGAAACTTGGTTCAGCTTTACATTGAATTTGTTTCAAACATTTGAGGATCAAGACAGCTGGTGTATACTTTCTGTCCATGCTTCAGTTAGCAATAGCAAGTGGACATCCTTCTGATTTTTTTTTTTAAAGGAAACAGAAAACAGAAAAAAAAAGCTATTTTTGTAATATTTAAATTCTGTATTGAAACTCTTTTCTTCCCCCCTTTCATTGGCTTAGCCATACTTTGGCAATATGTAAATGCCAACTTGACTTAAAAATGGATTTGTCTTTTTTTTTTAAACAAATTTGAACTCAAGACTTTTATATGTACAAATCAATGACTTTTCTTGTGCTTTAAAAGGACATTAGAACTATCACTGATTCCTAATTTTGTTTTAATGGAGGCTGTATATAAGTTTAATGCTAATCCAGAGGATGGACCATGTTGAGTTGGGTGGGGAGAGGGAAGTGACACAGGGAAAGGAGAAGGTGAATGCTTGTGAATACATAGCACAGAGTATACCTTTCTTATGGATTTTTAATCTCTCAGTGGCAGAACAAGGACAGCTATTTGCTCAGCTAATGGAAGCTGAAGTGGTGCAAACACATTTTTAAGAGTAAAACAAGGTAAAGCTTTGAGCCATTCACCACTATAATGTACAATAATATATTTGTCTATAAATGGAGCTGTTGCAACTAAATACCACCTTCTTTGTAAAGTGAATAAATATACACCTCTTTTACCAAATACCTGTCCCGTGGTGTTTGTTGGGAGAGACCTTAGGTAGCTTCAGGTGGTGGTTAAAGATGAAATGTTGCTTGTAGAAAGCAGATTTCTAGTGGAGGAGAAAGGCAGCCTGGAAGGTTATGATGTTCTGCAAAGCATCTGTTGTTACAGACTTCTCGTCTCCCTCTCTTTTAGTCGTATCCATTGATTTGTCCACAGCTTGGCTTGCACTGGGGCTGCAGCGCTGTCTGGAAGTGCAGGGCATTGTGTCATGGACAAAACTGGAAGAAACGTTCTTGGGTTTGGAGAGCTGCAGGTAGAAGGGCAACAGGTGGAGGCTTTCACAGTCTTCAAAAGGTTTTAACTGACAGTAAATTGCAGTCTTACTACTGTATAAAGCTGGGCTTTATTTGTTTTCATTCTGAGATGCTGTGAAAATAAGTGCCAACACCTGTACATCGTCTGTACTCAAGCCACCAAACGAGGCTGAACTGATGTGTCAGTTTTTAAGGCAATCCTCCTGTCACTGTGTGCAGGCAGGCTTTGGGTCAGGCAAAAGAGAGGTGTGAACGGAGGGTGAGTGTTGGTCTGCTGAGCCTTTGAGGTGGGGAGTAACGCAAGGAACCAGCTGTGTTTCAGTCCTGCAAGGTCCTCCCTGTGCATCCCAGCCCTTCCAGAGGTTGAAGCAGAAGCCCTGGACTGGGGTAAAAGAACAGGCAGAGTATCCTGTTTGCACTGTTGGGATGTGGAGTATGGTGGCATCAGGAGCTTGCCATTTAGAATTTAGATTCTGTGAATCTGTTTCAGTGACAGCTAGTGGCAGGGGGTGAGTTCTGGTCTCTTGCTTTGGGATTAGGACAGCCAGTTCACCCTGTCCTCAGTCCTCACGCAGGTGCTCTGTGACACTGGTGGTGGCAGCTGCAAAAAATTGGGCTCCTTAGTCAAAAATTGCCTTCACCTGAGAGCTGCTAACTGACAATGCTGTGGACTTTCTAATCCTTAAAGCTTTATCTGCAAAGCTGAGGTCTCAGCCAGTCGAGGACTAAACTTGTCTTCCTTTGTCTAGAGAAGCTGCAATTGGGATAGGTCCTCCCTTCTAATCTAATCCTGGTGGTTTGGGAGCAATGAAGAGAATGAGGAGGACAGAACAGCAGCTGCTCATTTCAAGCAGTGGAGGTTGGATGAGAATTTGTGAGAAGTCCAGCACAAACCTCTGCAGTTAAGCAGCCAAGAAATCAATAGGAAGGAAACCCTCAGGTGCAACTTTTGGTTTTATTTGCCCAGCTATTGTCTCATTTATAGGTGTGTGTTTAATGTCTGTCCAGGCACCACTGCAGGGCCTCTGGGATTTTTGTTGGCTGCGTTTCATGCCATGGCCTTCCCCGTTTCAGTAGATAAACTGACTGTGGTAAGGAGCAATATCAGAGATGGCCAGCGGGTGCCAGACCAGCTCCACAAAATTCCTTGCATCACCGGCCAGCAGGGGCAACCTGTGACTTGCCTTTGAGGATGGCCGAAGCGCATCGTTACAAAATGCATCCTGCTGTAAGGTAGGGTGGTTCACGTTCTTGCCTCTTGTTATACTCCTGCTTCCAAAGGGACTTAGTACCCCACCAGCACTTGGGGTGAGAAGTGTTTGTTACCTCTTTTCCTCAGTATTTCAGTGTTCTGTCTGATTCTTGGAATTTTCATAGGGGAATAAGAGCTGCCTGTGTGGGATGTGCACCTGTGTCTGTTAAACGCTGTGCAGTGTTAGAGTTATGGATGTTTTGCTTTTGGCCTCCCTCTGTGCTTATGGGAAGTGATTTATTTGTTTAAAAAAAAATCCAACAAAACAAATATATTTTTGGGTTCGTCCTTCAAATGACTTGCTAATGGCTTTCTGTCCCAAAACAGTATCTCAATGACCTTGGTTAAGTAGAAACAGACAAAAGCGAAACGTGCTGTTGGAGAGGAGGATGACATGGAAAGGGAGAAGATAAGGAAAGGTTTAGGATGCACAGCTAGTTCTTAGAGAATTCCTGATTCCTGGCAACATCAGCATGTAGACATTTGAGAAATGTACCCAAAAGCTATGGAGATGGCACACTGTTAGCCTGGTAGCCAAGTTCTCGTTTGGGCAGTCTTGTGATGAAACATTGGCTTGATACTGTATTCTCCCTTCTTTGCATGGAAGAGAACTGCTTGGTGATAAGAAAGACTCACTTTCTATGCAGTCTTGCCTTTTGCCCCTTTTGCCTCTGCATAAACCAAGGTTAAGTCTCCTATAAACTGATCTGTGGCCTCTGGGGTGTCGGTTCCCTGCTCCTTGGAAGGAGGGGACTGGACAGAGAAGCTTAGTGCAGATTCTGTTTGCTTGCAGGAAAACTGGCAGGACTCTTCATGTCCACATCAATGAAAGTATTGAAAATCTTCCCACTCACAATTGGGTAAGAACGTTTGTGACCCTACCCAAAAAGGTGGTACAGCTAAGCCAAATTGGAATGATCTCAGACTGTCTGGTACAGGAATGGATGACCCTTTCAGCTGCTTCAAGTTGGAAGTTTCTGTCATCAGATCAGGGTTCCTCCCCTTAGTGAATCTGGCTTTCTGGAAAGGGGGGCTGACAGTGAAGGTTGCTAGACTGTGCTTTCTCTGGAGTTGCACTGTGATTTCTGTAATGCAAAAAATCCCATGGTGTGAACTCTGGAGTTGCAGGAGCATGGGCAGTTGTAGTGGTTGTTTCAGCCAGTCTGACTGGCTGCCAGAACATGTAGTTGTAAGGAGCGTGGGTCCTCTCCAAACCTGTGGTTCTCTGAAGCCTATGCTGTGTTCAGACTCCTCAAAGCAAGGTGTATGGCTGAAATGGAGTTTGCAGCTACGATTAAAGATTTGGGAAAGGGGTACATTTCATTAAGGTAATAGGATGAAGGGAGGGCTGTTCTGGAGAATATGAACTCTGGTGGATGCTTCAAGTTAATTGCTTTTAAATAAAGGGAGTTTCAAAGTGACAGTTCTTGTTCTACAGTTTCCTGCTTCCAGTGAGATATGCTTGTTGCAAAGATGTGCTGGTTTTGCATTGATTGATATTCAGTGAGGAGGGAAGAAACCACTCACAGAAATGATTTTTCTAAGAGAAGCTACTAGCACTTTCTCTGTGCCTGACAAAACCAATCAGTGGCTATTTTGAATGTTGACAACCTGTTAAACCAATTTAAGAGCTGAATACCACTCTGTTAGATTCACATTTTAAGACGAACGAGCCTGGGAAAAGTCTCTTTTTCCTTCCAGCCTTGGAACAAGTAACAGGCTGGCCAGGCCCTACCGACGGGCTGGGGCCCTTCCCAGGGAGTCCACCAGGCCCTGTACTGTCCGGTCCGGGCTCCAGCGGCTGCCAGGCAGGGGGAGCGGAGGCCAAGGGGCCCCGTCCCGGCCGGGCCCCAGTGGCTGTTTGTTCACATCCCGCTGCCAGGCCGGCTCCCCGCGTCCAGCAAGGGCCTGGCAGGGCCAGACCAGGCCCTGGCTCTGCCACAGCGCTGGCCCAGCCGCTGAGATCCCGGCACAGCCCCAGCGCGGCCTGAATCCATCACCGGGACTGCTTCGACCATCATGACCACTGCAGGCCCCAGGCGAGATATTACCTCTTTCATTGCACAGATGAAACTTGCAGAACATTGATCCTCTCTTGAGTGAGAGAAAAGCACCGAGTGAGACACATAGAGAAACAACATAAAGGCACCAAGGTCAGTAAAGGAGTCAAGTCCCAGATGGGAGGAGAATGAGGAGATGGCTTAGTCTTAGGCTGAAATTCTTTTGTAAGGCAATGGTGATGGACTGTGATACACTAGAATATCCCTTTAATTCATGGAAAAAAACTAACCTTGGGGATGGAGCGTTCAAATTCTAGACATGAGCAAAGACATTTGTGCTGAAGTAAGCAAATGTTGGAAGTATCTGTGATCTCATGAGAAGCTTGAACAGAGAGAGAGATGAGATGGATGAAGGCCCTTTGCCCCCAGGGAAAGAAGACCTCTGTTCCCAGAGATGAAGATGATCTCAGAGACAGATGAAGAGAACCTTTGCTTTTGAACAGCTCATCCTTAAATAGTACCCTGTAAGTTAGACACAGCCCATAAACACAGCTGTGGGAAGGCTGCATGAGATGGGAGGGACTTCACAAATGCAGATTTCTGGGCGGCTGCTGTTTGTGGAAATTGAAGCCACGAGAGAACGGTTTCTTGTGGAGAAGTCTCCATGACATGGCAAAAGAGACTCCTCTCCCTAAGAGAACTGATGAAAGATTATTTTAGAGATGATAAACTGACCTAAGTCCCAGGTTTTATCTCTGTACATTGTCAGTGGAAAAGGAAAGAGGAGTTGGGTGGGGGAGGAGCAGTGTTCTGAAGGTTTTGTTCTGATTCTTCTTTTTTTCTTTCAATTCTGTTTAAATAAAGTTTTCTTTGGACCCTTTAAAATTTTGAGCCTGCTTTGCTCTTCTCCTAATCCTATCTTGCAGCAGAAAAGGAGTAAACAATTCTAGTGGGTGCCCTGGCATTTGGCCAGCGCTCAACTCACCACATTAATTGGTGCGTTGGCCGGGAAACTCAAATTGGTGAACCAAACCCACTACATATAGCAAAGGTGATATCTTCTCAGAGTATTTCTCTTAATGGTAGAACTTCATAAATGGTATGAAATGCCTTGTATGTTAAGAGGTATGGCAGTACTAGCACTGCAATCTGCTGAATTTATTGATAACCTGCATAGCATTCTCCCCTGTGTTGCTGATCACAGAATCACAAAATATTCTGAACTGGCAGGGACTCACAAGGATCATCGAGTCCAGCTTCTGGCCTTGTGCAGAACACCCCAAGACTTACATCATGTGCCTGGAAGTGTTCTCAAAACACTTCTTGAACTCTGTCAGGCTTGGTGCTGTGACCACCGCCCTGGGAGGCCTGTTCCAATGACCAGCCACCCTCTGGGTGAAAAACCTCTTCCTAATACCCAACCTAAACCTCCCCTGACACAATTTCAGGCCATTCCCTTGGGTCCTGTCATGGGTCACCATACAGAAGAGATGAGTGCCTGCCCCTCTGCTTCCCCTCACAAGGAAGTTGTAGACTGCAATGAGGTCTCCCTTCAGTCTCCTCCAGGCTATCTGAGGCAGTTCTTGAAGTCAGAAAAAAGAAATTAGTGTGTGTGGTGCCTTAGTGTTCCAGTCATCTTCAGATGCCAAGGGAATGAAATGACAACCTCCTTAAAGGTCAGAGATTTGAGTAGTGTCACTGGAAACACGGGCAGCTGCCAACTTTTTAAAGGTCTGCTGATGAAGTGCAGCACAAAGCTGTTGGCTGCTCTTTTCACAGCTATGAAGAAGCCCTGACTGGAAAGATGATCCTGCTTCACTCCATGCTCAATCCCTCTGCCATCTGACTCCACTACAGTGAGTGCACACTCTGATTTTAATCCTTAGGACTAATCCCTTCCGCCTGAGTTAGATGTGATTTTACACAGCAGCTCTACTGAACTGAGTACAAGACTGCCATGTAGCTCAGGCTTAAGTCAGAGTAGGGGAAGGGTGGAAGCACAGCTGACCCTCACTCTGGTCTGTCAGTGCTCAGGCTGGATCTTGTAGCCTAAAAAAAGACATATTTGCTGAATGTAAATGCAATCTAAGTTAATTGATGTACCAGCAAAACACAAGACAAGCTCGTGCTGGGATGGGGGTAGAGGAAGCGAATGGACTTTTTATAGCTCAGGACACTAGTTATTACACTAAGGAATGCATCAATAGTATAACATTGGGCTAAGACTGAAACTGGTTGCATACAGAATATGGGAGAACAAACTCATACCTTGTATGTAAAACCACTGTTTTATTTATATCAGTAAAAAATAAATGTTAAAATCAAGCCTGGTCTTATAAAACAACTGTATTCCAGAAATGTTGTACTTGTGAAAAATTTAACTGTTGACCAAAAAACCTGTTAAAAAATTACTTTTTTTAAAAAAACGTGGTGAGGCAAACTATTATTTTCTGCACACTAGAGTTACTCTCAATTTCATGCTTGCAATATAAATCGAAGGTAAACACATTGTTTGCAAGAGTCCTGTACGTTACTGGACTAAAGAGAATCTCTTAACCACATATAATCATCAGTTCACGTTACAAACTTGCAGATCACTCCCCCCAAAGCTGTGTCTTGCGTACTATGAGCAGTTTGCTGCAGCATCCTTTGGGCAGCATCAGAATCCTTCAGCAGCTACAGTCTTTAGGTGGGACTGTGTTTGCAAGGAGCCTCCTGATGACCACAGTCTCAGTCAGAGCCGGGAGGGATGAAGTGCTAGGATGCCAGCTCATGCACACATCTTCAAGGGAACCTGGTTTTGGGCAAAGATGCTTTGGCTGACTCCATGTCCAGAGAGCATATGTGGGAGGAGGTTTCCAGCTTGACTGCTGAAGTGTTGCCCCATGTGCTACCGTAGCAGAATCTTCTGCTTGAGGGACGTAAAGAAATACCATCTCTTACTCCCCATCGGGGGGGCTGGGAAGTTTCAGCATGAAGCCATAAAGAGATGAACTGATTGTGGTAGCTGAGGAGACGCTGTCCTCCCACTCTGCTCTGTTTTCCTCTGCAAAGCTGCATTTAGGCATGCAAAATGCCAGCTTCCTGCTGTCATGTTTCTGGTTTGCTCCTGTTCATGGGGGGGTTACTGCCAGCAGAACAAACCAACCCAAAATGCATGCAAAAATGCATTTGCATTCTTACCCAGAAGGGAGAGAACTGCACTTCTGATGAGGGGGAGGACTAACTTGCAGAGTTACACTGCTTTGCAGCTTTGCAGTATCTCCCTGGTGATTTTCCAGCTTGATAGGGGATGGTGCATCTGCCTGTGTGATTAAAACAACGGATTGGTTGATGTCTGTATATGGGTATGGCTGCTTGGCCTCTTTAAGCTCACAAAGCATCTGTTCACTGCCAGTTGCTTCTCTATATTCAAACCCACACTTTAAACATAATAATTAAGGTTTCCTTGTATATGTGTTGCAAAATGGCACTGTACTTGGTGAAAGATGCTTGCGGTTAAGGCACGGGTCTAAAGCTCAGGAGTTCAGTATCCAGAGAGTAACCCTTGTACTGGAGAAAGTGAAGCTCCATTCCCGCATCATGAAGGTGGGCAGGAAGGGTAAAAATGCTGTGTGAAGGTGAAGTTCCCAGACGCCACCTTGAAATACAGTGAAAACTGTAGGAAAAAATTTAAACTGTTCCTAACCAAGTATGATACAAAGGACATTTTTTTTTTTTTTAACAGATCTTATTCTGTACTAAAGTTGTAGATGAAAACATGTCAAATGAAACTAAAACTAAATTAATTAAAAGTTGCATATTAACCATGATGATGTATTAGTAAGGCGAGGAAGATCTAGTAATTTTTGAGACTGTATTCCAGTGAATGCTGTAAAAATTTAGGATTAATTGACTGTAACTTGTGTTTTTATTAACAAGAATCTGTCTAGACTATCCATTGAAATTACAATAAATACCCTCAAACTGCATAAATTAAAAAAACAAAAAACAAAAACCAAGAAACAACAACAAAAACAACAACAACAAAAACACAAAAACAAAAACAAAACCCAAAAAAAACCAAAAAAAACCTTTTCAGGGAAAACAGGATTCTCCATGGTGGCATTTTTTTTTACACAAAAAACCAACCAAACAAAAACAAACAAACAAACAAACAAAACCACCAAAAAACCCAAAAAACCCAAACAAAAAAACCCCAAAAAACCACAAACAAAACAACAAAACAAAACAAAAAAAACCAAACCAAACCAAAACAAACAAACAAACAAACAAAAAAACCCCAAACAAAACCTCCAAATGTGTCCTTAGATACCTTGTGATTTATGATGTTGTTTGATCAGGCTATTGCAAAACTACTCTAATCAGGATTAAGACTTTTACCCTGGAAACTAGAGGTGATAAGATTATCTGGTAATCAAAGGTGATTTAGAGGATCAAAGGCTTTTTTGAGGGAGTAAGATCCCTAATTTTTTCCTTCAAAAGGGGTTGTTTTGTTTTAACTTGTATGTGACATTATTCTCTCCCTGCATATTGATAAACACCACGGGAAAAATGTGGCTTTGCTGAAGCCATGGATGTTTAATTACAGTAAAACTCAATTGGTTCCTGGAAAAGTCCTCCTGGAAAAGTCACAGCAGCCCTTTTTACACAGACTGTGATGCCTACTGAATAAATAACATGCTGAATAATGACAATTTGTATTAGTTTTTTTAACTCTTTTGTCTAAACTGGGGAAAAAAGGCTATAGGTCCTGTCTTCATCAGCTAGATTTGCCTCAGACTCACCCAGCTACAATGTGTTTCTTTTGCTCCATGTAGATCTCTGAGCAAAACCACGGAATGAAAGGTGAAGCAGCCAGCTGGTATTTCAGTGGATTGTTGAGCCCAGTTTGGGGTTTTTGATGCAATGCCATCATATAGTTTCCTTGGGAGAGAAGATGAAGCTGTGTTTTGGAGGCTTGGGTAAGGCTGTTTCCTCCCTCTGGGGCCTCTGGCCTTGCTCATGCCTCTGCCTCCGGGGGTGCTTCTGCTGTCAGTCCCTCTGCAGCCCCTGGCCCACAACGTAGAGCTCGGGATGGGAAGCAGATCTGTTGGACTCTTTGGTTTCAGGAACGCCAGAGCTGTTCCAAGAGTCACCTGCTTTTCTAGGGCTCTTCTCCAAGCTGCAGAAGGAAAGATGATTAAGAGGCTAATGAATCATGACTTTTTAAAACAGTACTGATTAGACCATGTTAACCCACAAAGCACAAATGCTGCACGACACCCTGTCATTCCCCATCTCCTCCTAAACACATGCTCTTTATGTGCACCGTCCAGATTTTACTCTTGTCATGCCAAATGCACTGTACTCTTCCCTCCCAGACCTCTCTTGGGAAGAAAACGTTTTGTATGTTTAACAGGGGATAAATGTGAGACTGGGTTTCCCTGCAGATAGGGGCAGATTTGAGTGAAAAGTCTTGTTTCAGACTGCTGAAGGGATGGAAAGGTCTCACCTCTGATGTGCATCTGCTTAGCCTGGTTACAGTGATTTCTGAGCATACTAGCATGGCCATGGGAGGGGAATTCTGGTAGTATAAATCCGCTACTCTCACTCTGGTGACAGGAGCACTGAGACACAGGAGGTGTAAAGGATTTCTTGAGGTTGCTCTGGTACTTCCTAGGGGCACAGAGACTTTATGTATCAAGACTGATCACAGCAGTGGATCTAGTCATAGATATCTCACGCCCTGCGCCTTCTTGCTGAAGAGTGTGAAGTGTGCCCTGTGTTGCTGCAGCTAATTCATGTGGTTTATGTTCAACATGGGGAAATGTTTCAGAGCTATCTGGGAATCATTACTGTATTTTAAGTGTATAAACCGCTAAACTGAATGAGCTTTCAAGCTGTTATGTTCCTACTCTTTACTGCTAGGACTTTAATGATTTGAACTGCTAACTGAAGAGATTTGTGATACATGTCCAGTCATGAAACTAATCCAGATTCAAATATCCCCCAGTTGCAGAAGGGCTCATTTGGGCTACTTGCTTTGAGCCCGATTCAGTCAACCCAATTCATTCTCGAGCTCCCATTGAACAGTATGTTAAAGACAATAGCATTTTATCTTCCCTCTCTGCTCTACCACTTGGCAGAGAAGCAGTCTCAATGAAATATTATTTTGTTAAAGTGCATACACAGAAACTGTGTTACAGATTAACAGAATTTCTATAAGCAGAGCAATTGTACATGTTGTGCCTTACTGAGATGCCAGTAATTGCTGATTGCTGTCAAATGACCAAGTTTAGAAACCAGCAAAGCCATCTCTGTCTGTCCAGATGCAGGCTGTTCAAATAGGAACCAGTTGTAATGACTTGAGAACTGAAGTTCTTGTCAGGTACCCTAAGACTAAATGCAAAAGCTCCAGCTCCAGCCCTAGTTAGGGCTAACAATATTTTAAGTCCTGATATTCCTTACAACATGGGATGGGCAGAAGACATGCTTGGAAAAAGAGTGGATTTGCCTCCTAGGAGAGCAATGAGTGTGCAGGAGACACATGAATCTGTGCATAATGCTGACATTTAATGCCCATCCATGCCAGCTTGCAAAATAAGTTGAAAGTTGCCTCTTTTTTGTGCATATTTCTACTAAAAGGGGGTGTGTGGTAGAGGCAACTCAGGTGCCTCTTTTTGCTTGTACAAGCTCTGCCAGATGATCTTTGGCAACCTACTTCTCAGCAAATGGATGTTTTAATTTGGTATGGGAAAAGTGCGGGGATATCTTAAATCCCTGAGTTTGTGAGCCTGGGAGAAACTGGATAACTCACTGGTCTTCAGAATGTTTTACCTATAAAAAGATTGATAGTATCTCAGGTTTGACTCTGTGTCTTCTCCCTTCTACTAATGAAGATGCTAGTAACACAAAAAAATAACACAGAAAAATTACACGGGAAAACACCACACAGATGAAAAAAAGGCACTGTTATATTTGGAAAGAAGAGGTAAAGCAAGGGAAGAAATGAAGGGAAGGAGACTGACAGCTGTGTGGTAATGGCTTGTGAATTTGAAACCAGATGCAAACATTGCTAGAATGAGGAGGTTTAGGTTTAGACATTTTGAGATTTTCTTCTGTCAGCTGGATTAATTACAGAGCAAAGAAAGTCCTGGCTGCTTAATGAACTTGTAGGAGAAAGATGGATCAGTGTGGTGCTTTGTCTCTTTAGGCACCTGCTAAATGAGCAGGGCGCAGCATCTGCACAGGGTGATGTGGTGCTCACAGCCGTGGCAACCACCCCAGTTCTGAGCAGGAGGAGAGGGCCTGCAGTGAAGAGCTCTCAGAGCTTTTTCCCTGTGTTAATTCCTAAAATGGTCCTTCTCTGTCCATCAGCACATTGGCTGTGATATTCATTTTAGGCCATTCAATGCAAGGTCCATAAAATTTACTCCAGTCAGCTTATTTTGGGTGTAGGAAAACCCACAGTTGTGTTTGCACCTTAAATCAGTGTGTGTGGTAATTAATGGCCTAAATTTCCCTTTTTCTTATGTTGATATAAATTTGGTATAACTGACTAGTACTACTGTTGATGTTCATTGGGATAAATGATAAGCTGAAATTGACCAAGGATATATTTCATTCTTCCAAAATACTTGTAGATCATAACACTATGATATATGACTTTTTTCATGAAAGGGATGATTTTATTTACTGTGAGGTTTTTTTGTATTACTCACTATACTCTGACAGACTATGATAGAAAGACAATACACCCCACTGAAGAATGAATTAGCTAGCAATTTATAATAGACTGATTTAAAAATGCATCCATAAAACTGCAGGAGCTTTTGTCTTGCAAGGTTTTACATAAAACCTCTTTTGAAAACATTTATTTCTGCTGGCAGGCACTGGAGTAGACAAAGCTGACTTCACGCAGTACATAAAAACAACTACAGAAAACCCAGCAACACTGTAAGCAATTTTAGGAAATATTCAAATGTCAGACTACAATATTAGAACTGGGAATGCAAAATGGTTTGCATTTCCCAGTGTTTTTTACATGTGTTGTTCAGCACATTCCTCTACTGCCAGCATGGGCTACTCAGTCCTTATTCTGTCTTTGGGGTGGGAATGCCTGGACATCTGTCTTCAGTGCCCATGACTGTCCTTGTGCTCACAGCGCCCCGACTGCTTGTGCACCTACAAATGCAATTTTATCCTCTTGGAGATGATCTTGCAATCCCTATCCCGCCTCAAGGGAATGAGTAACGTGACTGTAGCTCTTCTGGGGCAAGAGCAAAAATACTGCTCATGTATGGAAAGGTTACCGGAGAAGCTTAAAGCTTAATTGACTTACACATCCTAAGATGTTAAGAAACTAGAATAACAACACTGTACTTCCAGGCTGTTACGCATCTTGGAGTATTCCCAAATACCCACTTCTATTTCCTGGCTGGTTTTATGATTTTTTTTTCTTAGGTGATAAACAAAATTTAAAGCTAAGCCCATTTTTTTTAATAAGAGGCCACACTTTTTGCAGACATGGAACTGGTATGTGTTGATGTTTTGATTTCTTGTTCAGAGCAATGAATCTCCAGTAGCCATGGGATGCTTTTCCACTTTGAAAACTGAGCTTGGGCTGTGGACCCAGCAGACTTGACATCAGCACCTAGGTCTGAAAGTGTGTACAAGAAGCTCAAAATTCCAGCCTATAATTATGTCCACACAGATCCTTGCCTACATATTATCTGTCTCTCATTCTTACCAGCTGACTTGAAACATTCTCCCACAGCTTTCAGATGAACAGTTTATACTGGATTAGAAGCTGATGATAGAACAATATCCCTCTTGGCTCAAGCCTATCTTCTCAGGTTATAAATATAAATGTTTATGTTTATAACCTGAGGGCTACTTCGGAGCTTTTAAGAATTGAATGTGGATACCTTTAGGCCCCACACAAACAAGGGGAGTTCTGTGCCATGAAACCAACACTGAATTTTCCCCAGAGTGCCTGTCACAGCTTATGTGTTAGGGTAAGGCTTGAGCAAGCCATGGAAAGTTACCTCTTCCCTTCGTTCAGACTGGTAGTCTACTGAAATCTGAGGCAAGAAAATAGAACAGATTATTTCAGTTGGAAGGGACTGACAATGATCATCCAGTCCAGCTACAGTGCTATCTTTGCCCAGCCATCTTTTCTGCACATGAACAGGACACCTTTCTGGGAAACCTCTTAACAACATTAAATTTCCATCAGAGGTTTAGAAAGCCAACATGGTGCTATAGGTCAGCTTTTCTGGCATGAAGTTCCTTACCTTGCTTGGTTAAGTGCAGGTTCACTGTCAGCTGTTAGAGGAGCTGGAAGATGAGGCTGGACCCCTGGTCGGCGGTCAGAGAAACTTCTCCTTACGAACGGCTGAGGATTGGTGGTGCTCAGGGACAGCTTCCTGGTCCGGTGTCCAGCCTGCTGGAACATCAGACTGCCCTTTTGGGAATGTGATGCAGCTTCAGGCTGGCTGCTCACCTCGGCAGGGCATTTGCTGGGTACCACTGGAGGTCTGGCTTCAAATAAGGAAGAGGTGGCAGGGCAAAATATGGAGCGGACATTGCTGCCCCTCTTGGAGGAGGAGAGCTGGTGCTCGTCCCCAGCATCCAGCCCAGCTCTTGGCCCCTTGCAGAAGCGAGATGGGGAGGCTGGTGGGGAGGGGGTGGTGGGGAATGGAGCGGGAGAGCCCGCCGGCCGCTGGGCTGCTGGTGAGGTTTGCTTGTGTCCCACAGGAGGGCTGAGTGGTTTTCGCTGCGGTGGCGGAGAGGGCAGCTTCTTCTGCAAAGGTGGGCTGGGCACCCTGGGGCTAGAGGGGGGACTGGGTTTCCTCTGCATGGTGGGTGAGCTGGCTTGCATGTTGCTAAAAGCCTGCAGAGAATGTCTGTGATGCACTGGGGGGCTGAAAAGCCATTTCTCAGTTGGTGATGAAGGAGGAGTTCTCGTTGGGGAGACCCTCCTGGCGAACAGTGAGCCTTTCTCATTGCTCCGGAGCAGATCAGGAGAGCCGTGCTTCTGGCACGGCACTGAAGGCGCAGGAGGGTTGGACCCCTTGCTCTCTGAGCTGTTGCTGTGTGGGTTTGAAACCCCACTGGGATTATGAAGAGGAATAATTTTATGGGTTTGCTTGTATAAATCTGCAGCCTCTTTCCTCTGGGTTGCTAATATCTCCTCCTGGCTAGGGATGCGCACATTGGTAGGGTTCAGCTCCAAAGAGTATCTGTGCAGTTTCTCATCCCCTGACTTGGTACTCCTTAGACCTTTATTAGTCACCGCACTGGGACCACTGATATTTTTACTCGGCAATAAGTCGATGGACTGAAGGGAGGCTTTCATTTTTGGGGAAACTTGTGATCTCTTAGCAGCATGCAGTTCTGGTTTGGTGGTCTTTTTGGCATCTTCTGAAGAATTTCCTTCTATTCTTGTAGTTTCTTCAGGCTCAGATAAATTTTCAGAAGAAGTGTCCATTAACATTTCAGGTGGTGGTGGTGGCAGGTTCTCAGTGTCTTCATCGGTCTCTTCCTTTGTGTCCTTCTTGCTTAATTCTGCAGGTGGTGCAGGAAGAAAGGCATTTGGAAAGCTAGAAGAAACATCATTGGTGTTTGTGTCTTCTACTGGTGAAATACGATGTTTAAGATTTAAAGGTGCCAGGCCTTTCTGAAAGGGAGTGGTGGGTGGGATGACTGGGAGTCCAAATTTTCTGATACACTTTATTGGTCCTAAGGATCTTAGAGGTGTGGCTTTTGCAAGATCATCAGTAGGACTGAAGGTTTCAATCAGTTTTTTGACAGACTGCCGGGGGGTACAGCTGCTGCCACTCAACATTTGTGCTCCAGGAGGCTCATTTTCTTTGCCTCCTGATGCCTCCTGGGTAGGCACAGGAGCTCTTTCAGGCTTCCTGACTCTCTTTTCATTCAGAGGAGGGACAGGATTTTGATCAGATGTAAACAAAGGGACTTTATCTTGGTTAGGCAGGATGCTGAAATTTTTTGAGAGGCCTGCCTTCAGCTTGCGGGAGGACCTAGATGTAATTTGCCCATCCTGCAAATAAGGTGCTGTTCTTGATTTCCAAAGCTCCAGGTTGTTAGCTATATCCTTTCCATACAACACTCCCAGCCTTTTGCTGAGCTCCTTTTGAGTCCTCTGAAGCTCTAGGAGAGTCGGGTCCTCTGCCTGGCTTCTGAGGGACTCCTCTGACCTGGACCGTCGTTGTTTCCCAAACCTTCTCTGTCTGCCTGTTGCCGTACTGGGCCTTTTTGCTAGGACTGCTCTTCCGCTCTCATCCTCTATCCATTCTTTACGCCTGGATTTAGCTGGGACAAACTTGATTTTTTCACTGATGGCATCTTTCATCTTCAAAATGATTTCTTCTGCATTTGCATTCTCTGTCCTTTTGATGGACTGCCTTTGAATGTAATCAGTGAGTGCAGGTGAAGAGAGGGACCTCGGCAGAGCATCCTTCCCCATTTCTGATAAACTTGTGTTGTCATCATCCTCCCCCAGCATGCTCTCTTCTTCATCATCATCATCCTCCTCATCAGAAGGAAAATCTGTTGATTCACAGATTTTGAAATGTTCACCTTCCTGAGTAGAATCAGACTGCAAGGAGTTGTAGGAATGGCTTTTGCTCAAGCTTGCATATTGGGGCATGATAGAAGTGCCCTCTGCTACTCCACCCTGACAAGAAGTCACTTCCCTACCTTGCACAGATGAATGAAACACATCTTTAAAATGCCTTTCAAGAGCACAGCCATGGGATGCAGCTGTGCCCACTGATGCTGTCTCACCATTCACATGCTCTGCTGTTCTGGCATGCTTTCGGGATGGATGTCCGTGTGCACAGGAGTCACTTGGCTGACATCCATGCTGGCTGAGAGCACTGAACTCTTTGAGGGATTCATTGTCCACACCAATGCCACTGTCCTCAGAACAGAGAGTCCTGTCATCCCCGTGGGATTGAGAGGGTCCCACAGCTGAGGCTTCAAGCAGCTTTACCGTCCGTAGCAGGTGCTCATCAAAGCTTTGCTTTGCTTTCAGTTTGCCTTCCAAGTTGCTTGCAGCAGACTGCAGGTAGCTGCACGTCTCCTGCAGGGCGTTGGACGTGAGGGAGGCCAGCATCCCACTCACCAACTGCATTTTGTTGACCGTGTACTGCAGTAGCTGTTGAAGAAGATCAGGGTGTTCCTTCAAACCACCCTTTTCTGCTGGCCATGCCAGATTCCCACCTACATCTTTGAGAAGGTTTTCCCCATCATTGGCAATTTCTTCTAAGAGCTGGTTGATTTCATCAAAGCGAAGCACAAGAAAGCTGATCATCTGCTGTAGGAAGAGCTGAGTTTGGGTGGCCTGGTTGGCCATGTGCAGAATAGTTTCATACTTGGAGAGGTTGGGATGTAAGTAGGCGTATGCACTCTGGTGAGCCTTGACGAGCAGTTCTGGGAAGTCTACCTTCTTCTCTGTCTCACATGGGGCCAGAATGGACTTTTCTTTACTTTTGTTGGATTGACCTTGCTTTGCCAGCTTATGGGTTTTTTTCTTCTTTCCTTTCTTTGGGATTTGCTTTGCGTTGCTTTCATTCTTGTCATCCCAGACGAATGCTGATGCTTCTGATTCGCAGGAGGTTTGCTTTCTGATCTCTATGGACTCAGTGATGTGCTTTTGAGACTCAATCAGTTCAGACATAACGACTTCAGCATCTGTGGCTGTCCTCTCAATTTTCTTGTCTTCCCTGGAAATCTGGGAATCTGAATGAGCCTTGGAAGATAACTGCAAATTATCATTTTTGTCCAGATCTGACAGTCTATCCTCCTCCTCTTCTTCCAGGTAGTCCTTCCTCTGAATCTCATATTCATCAATATTGTAGCAAGATGAACCTTTAACCAGCAGAGGAATTCCTTTATCTCTTGAATCAATTGGCAAAACACTTTTATTCAAAGCCTTAAGGCCACTTCTTGCAGCAGTACTAGCACTCTCACTGTGAGAAGGTGTGCAGCCCATCTTTTCTTCGTCTTTATTTTTGATCAAAAATCCAGAAGAACTAGGGAAAACACAAGTAAAAATCAAACTCACTGTGTCATCCTGTGCTGCAGATGGGCCTGTTTCTCAGTAGTTTTCCATCATGATCCCAGTTTTGTTGTCAGTTTCCTTTGTTCTTCGCCTTAATATCCCATGTGCTTATTGTATAGGATCTGCTCTTCAAGTTGTGCCCTGTTCCATTGTACATTCCCACTTGGGTTTTCTTCTTTGATTCAAAAAAAGGAGTATGAGAGCTTGGCTGGATTTAGAGCTAATGGATTAAGAGCACTTGCGTACCTCACTTCTGCCTTGACAGATGTCCTCTGCAAGTAAGATTTTAAGCTCATTAGGGTAAGCAGGCTCCAGCCAGTCAGCACCAGTGTTGTATTTATAAAGGCAGGGTTTTTTAAATTGTGTATTGGGGGGGCAGAAGGACTTGGTACCTGCCCCCGCATTTTTCCCTTGTTGCAAAAACATAACTTGCAATTGAATGCAGAGATCCAAAGGAAGAGGCTGTATTTTGAAGCTTTTTTGAAAGGAAACTATTTGGGCATGGCATGGAAGCATCATTAGAAACTCCTTAACTAAGAGGAAGGTGACCTTGACCACAGATGTACCAACTGGAGAGTAAAAGACAGGAAATCAAATGGGTCAGAAATGCCTTTTAAGACTTCTGCCTTGAGAGTCTTCAAAATTTTCTCCTACTTGCAAGTGATAAGCAGGTGATCATTCTTGAAAATTATTTTTTTCCCTTATAGATAGTTTCCCAACCTGAAAATCCTTACTGTGCAACAACAGTATTTGAATTAAGTAATTCAAAAAAATAAGTTTTGCATATCTTGTTAAGGCAGCATCTGAATCTAGTGGATCCAGATTGTTTATTTTCAAATTAAAATCAAAAATTAAATTAATTTTTTCCCCTTTGTCTAAGTGCCTTGGGATAAAATTTGAACACACAAAAGTGACTTGCTTACCTTTATTTTCTTTTTATTTGCCAGGGCTTAGTTCTCTTAAATGCAAGGCTTTATGGGCTAAAACTCTTAAGAAAGAAAAATCTAATAAATTAAAAAAATATAGACATACGTCTGAAAAAAGGAAGGGAAGGGAAGGGAAGGGAAGGGAAGGGAAGGGAAGGGAAGGGAAGGGAAATAA
>VYZR01127710.1:24720-39886 GCA_013400675.1 Oxylabes madagascariensis
GGAAGGAAAAGGAAGGGAAGGGAAGGGAAGGGAAGGGAAGGGAAGGGAAATAAAAATCTATTGTTTGAATCACTTCTAAGGTCAGGGCGGTATAATACTATGAAAGAGAAACTAAGGAAGCCAAAGCAGGAATTGGATGAGGCAGAAGATACTTGTCTTTTCCAAGTATTTCTTTGTGAAGGGTGGCATGTGGATGAGGGTCATAACAGCAACCACCCTAAACTTCCCTCTTCACTACTCAGACTGGCCTAAATGGATTTTGTTGTGGTGCATTAGGTAATCGGTTCATTTTGTTATTATTTTGCACTGGGTGTTTTGTTATTGCACACGAAAGTTCGTTACACTTTGCACACGGTATATTCTGTATCCCCCCTCCCTCTGGGTCCAGGCATCCCCTCGCTCATTCCAACCCCTCCTCTGGGTCATTGTCCATTGGCTGTGGTCGTTCCCCCCTCCTCCCTTTGTTCCCTTGGGCACAAAACCCCTGAGCACGAGGTTTCGCCCTCTTCTTCTTGTTCTCCTCCCTGGGACCTCGCTGCAACACCTGAGGTTGGTTCCATAATAAAACTGGGACTGTAATCCAGGGAAAGAAGAAAGCTGCCTCTTGTCTTTTACCTTTGGTCCACTATCGGGGTTACTTGCTCCAGGGGTGCAGAGCTAGCCAGGATAAGACCCCTGAGAGCGACAGAACCCATGATAGATTTGCTTTTTAATTTCCAGACAAAGCTTTTATACTGAAGGTGGGCCTTCCTCAGTGTTGCAGAGGTTACAGACAACAGTGGCCAACTCAAACGCTGACTAGAAGTCTACAGCTTCTCTCTAGCAATTTCTCTGCATGGTCATGTGTATCTTGCCCAATTCCCAAAAATCTTTACATGCTGCCAAGCCTATAAAACATTCTCAGACTTTAAGTAACTGTTTATATGATTGGTTCCTTGGGGCTGGACTGCAATCTGCATGGGAAGTTGCTATTCTCTGTAGCCTCATTGTTCAAATATTTTTATTTTTTCAGCAGAGCAGCAAAATTACCTGGTTTTACGGGGAAGAAGGCACTACAGTGAATCCCAGGAAGATTTTTCAATCTCTGTGTGCTTTCTCCAAAGTAATTTTTCAGGAACACAAACATTGCACTTAATATATATGATAACAAAGTAATTTCCCACAAGGCTTTTCTGGGAAGCATCAGGTAATAATCTCCTGACTCTGCTTCTGGCCAGTCATTTAGCTCAGGCTCTGGCTGCTTCTGTGTTTTGCCGCAATGTATTTTCTACAGAACCATGCCAACACTTTCTGCATTCCCTTTTGGGTATGTATCAAATGTGTTCGAAGTGGAGAAGTGGAGCAGATTTAGGCAGCTGCTTCATCCTGGTGATGCCAACAGTCAGGATGTTGTAGCCCTCCACAGTTAGTCTAGGAAAATGCAGGAGAACAAGCAAATAGCCTTGATGCCCTTCTTCTGCTTACAGTGTGACTTGAGAGACATCTCTATGTAGCTGCTTAATATTTGTACTATGAAGTCTCTGGGTCTTTTTTTCAAAAAGCAGCTCCACCAGCCCCATTGTTCACATTGGGAATTTTGACAATTGAGTCTTGGTGAGTTGGTGGTCGTATTCAGGAAGTTCTTTTTCTTCCCTTTGCCTTTGATCAGTCATGTCACTTTTGTTTCAATTTTTGTTCTACTTATTTTCACACCATACATTAACATCCTACAAGAAATAGATGTATGGTTAAAATATGCAAAATACTGGTTTATGATTATGAATTATGTAGTAATTTATTATTTTAAATATTAATAGTAAACCAATACACATTATATTATTCATTTATTACAAAATCAAGATCCAGGCTCATAGAAAATGTTTTAATAAGGAATCTGTTTAATCCTAGCTTTCATTGCTGTCTGCATGTATATGCAATATGACTACTTAACGTTGCACCAGATTTATTAGCTTCTGTGAGATCTTTGATGTGCCTGTTTCCAAACACTTATGTAGCTGCATTTTTCCTACCAATAGTCTTATTACCAAGTAGGTATATATTTCTTTGTACTTCTGAGGCACTTCAGAAAAATCCCAATGCTTTACCTCATGAAAAATTATAAGGAAAATACCTTATCTCACGATCATATAACAAAAGAGAGAATAAAATAGGTAATGCATACAAATGATTATGCCAAGTCTTAAAAATCTAAGGTTTGTATTTGTGGAAAAGAGCTCACTGAGGAATTATGGAGAACTTGAGCGATAATAATTTTAAAGAGCTATTTTACTCTCAAAGAAATGTCCTTTTTCTTCTTTTGTGTCAGCAAATTGACACAAAAGCTGGGAGCTGTTCATATTGTTGGCCTGGATAGCACTAAGTAAATAAGAAAAAGTCTCTTTTTATTTCAGCTTCTCCTGCAGAGCTGACACTAGTTTGGGATATAGAGTAGGTTCTCTCCTTTCTGTAATCGCTAGCAGAGATACATATGAGGCTTCATTTTGTTTTCCCTGTGGAAACCTGTTGACAACAGTAAAGAATAGGAGTATCATGGTTTGAAGGAAATGTACTTGCAAAGAATTGAACAGAACCAGTGAGTCTATACAGAGCCTTTACTAGTGGTGATGATGCAAATGAAAGACAAAATTCATCTTGATTCTGGGCAATGATAAACTCAGAATTGACTGTCTATTTTTTTTTTATTATTATTATTCTAACTTCTAAGTAAAGTGGTTCAGTCTGATTGCATGAGGCAATAAATGTGACCCCAATGCTTTCAAGAAACTGTTTTGTGAAAACATCTGGATTTTTTAAACAACAGAAGAACAAGTAAAGAAAATATTGTTGAAAACAGCTAGGAAACTGCTGTTATTTTTGGAAAGCGTGTTCTGGTCAGTTAGTCACAGTTTCTCTTTGCTAGACGTTCCATCAGTACTTTAGGGGCTTGCTATCTGCCCCAACCAATACATTCACCTCTGGTTTCAGTGGGTAAGACAGTGACTGCCGAGAGTCAGGACAAAGAACCGTGTAAAGCAGCATGAAGTTTTAAGCATAGATTTCCAGAGTTATGCCAATCTGAAAAATAAAAAAGAGAGTTCCACTGGCCTTGGCAACAGTTACATTAGTTTGCATGAGTGAAAGCAGGTTTGTGGTTCTGGAGCAATTTCAAGGCAAGTAAGTTCATTTCAGATGAGGGACTGGCAATTTAACTGGCCGGCAAGGGCTTCAGCACTTTCTAATGGAAGGTGGTAATATTTATTTTGGATCTAGAAGTGAGGTCCAGGAATTTGTATTTCTGAAAAATATCCTAAGATGCTACAGAAAAGAGTGCAGCTATTTAGCCTTATGCCTGTTTCAGTTCCCAGTGGGTTCCCTTTCAGGCTTTCCCTGAAAACTGAGGTAAACACAGGATTCCTCCAGACTTTTTCTCAGAGAGTGTTTCTAACCACAGTGTGTGTGCACGCTCTCAGTCAGAACCTCCCTGCTGCCCTAAGCTTTGCTCCAGAGTGGCTCTACTTGAAGCTGCAATGCCTTCCTGAGCCATTTTAATGATTGCTCTCCTCTGATACGTAAATCTGTGGAGATGAACTGGTTAGTAATGCTCTATTTCTGCCCGAAGAAGAAACAAGAAATTAAATAATATTTCATTTGAAACAGGCTTGTTGCTGACAAGCATTGTTTCCCCATCTTCCTCCCGAGGTGGTCAGAGCTGGTTTTTGCTCTGCTCATGCAGCCCATTGTTTTGAGCTGTCCAGGTGTTCAGCAGCCTTGCTGCCCATGTCTGACCAAATGAGTCAGACAGGATAGGCTGAACAGGGTTTTTATTTTCATTCACATCCTGGCTTGTAGGAGTGTCTGCAAAAGACAATGTGCTAAGGTACAGAAAGTGGTTTAAATATATATTCTTTTAAAATTTCCATTGCAGGGTCCAGAGGTGGCAGTTCAGGTTTTGTCCAGCAATGACATCCAGTCTCCTCTGTAGCTGCTGCACTCAGGACTCACTTTGAGCTTAGATGTTTGGGGTTCTGTCATTGCTGGCCTCATCAGAAGGATGTTCTAGAATCTGAGATGCTTTGTTAGGTCCTTGTTTTCATTTTCTAGCATAAAAAATAATCACACAGAGTTTTGTCCTCATATTCCACACCACCTTTGAATTCACACCCCATTTCCCACGGTTTATGGCAGATGGCAGCTATATCTTCAGTCTCAGCTTTCATTCCGCTGCATCGAATAAGCTGTGCGCTGACCTCCTAAAACAGACTGTTCTTTTCTTTGGCTGTGCTGACAAACTCTCTCTAGACACACTGGATTAGCTGCTGCTCACTGAAGAAGGGTGCTCACAGTGATATGTGATTCCTCAAAGAGATGGCCAGACCTGCTGGCATGAACACTTCCCAGCCACAACTCTCCAGTTACACATCCTAAGTGTTTGATTTTTGTGCCATTGCTTCATATTGGTAATGATGCTCCTTGTGTAGCTGTCTTGCATCCTTTGGTTCCTCAGTCACTTCCATATAATGTACCCATACCTCAATCTTATATCAGTTCATTTCTTTCTAGCAGCAATTCTTTCCTTTTTCCTTTTTTATCTCATCAGTTTGCTGTGTTGTTTTTTTTTTCCCCAAAAAAACATTAAAGGAGAATATGAAACAAAGATTAGTTCCCAGGATGAAATCCCAAGATGTCATCAGTAACCTCCCTCAGCTCACTACTTTGCATTTAACACTACTTAACACTGTTTCCCTCTGTGCTTGTGCTTTAGCTCAATTGAAGTTCTCATTGAAGTTTACCTCATTGAAGTTAAATTCTAGTCTTCTTCAGAACTGCTAATAATTTCTATTCAAGGCTCTTTGCTAAAGTCTGTTACTTAGTACCAGCAATAGAACATTTCTTTTGCCCAGAGCACCAAGCACCTCAAAAAAGGCAAACATCGACTGACAATACAAATCTCACATTTGATCCTGCTTACATGCTTGTCTTTGTAAAAACAGTTTGAACCTAAGTAGCCTCGAGGTGGAAGTAGCAGGCCTGCATTTTCCTGGAACTCATTTTTTTCTTTGCCTTTTCCGAGGTATGGAACATTCTAAGAAGTGGAAGAATTTCCTAGCTTTTTTGTAGCCATCTGGTTTTTCTCTCACAACTGCAATTCAATGCTCTCCTTCTTTCAGTTTTGGAGTCTCTGGGAGCTGAAAGAATTTGCAAGTCTTGACCTTTCCAGCACTTCACTTGAGGAAATTTTCATTTGCCATTGCTATTATTAGTCCTACCTACACCCCTTTTAATATCATCACTGGAAAAACAACACCAAAAACATGATTGTAAACACCAGTTATATTTATTTAATAGTGACCCACGTAGAGCATAAAAATATAACAGGAGTTGGCTGAGGCTTTATCCAGGTCAAATTCTCTTCATGCAGCCTGGGCTCAAGTACGAAGCTGGATTTACCACCGCAGGCTTTTCCCAGAGAGTGCCAATCTTTGGATTTAGATCCTCGTTAGATTTTACAGCATGGGACGAGCACCCTTTGAAAATCCCTCTTGAGAGCGGCTTCTTTCGTTCCTCCAGCTGGCCACTGAGACAACCGGGGAGTCCCGACGCCTGAGCCGAGTGCTGAAGCGTGCCGGTGGTGCCGCGGGGCCTCCGGCCTGTGCCGCCCCCTCCCATGGCCGCCCGGTTTCGCCGCCGCCCGCATCCCGGCGCGCGCCCCTTCCCGCCGCGCGATCCCGGCCCCGCCCGGCCGCCGCGGGGCGTGGTCTGCGGGNGTGTCACCGCGGCGACCGGGAGCCCCCGGCTCCGGTGGGGCCGCTCCGGTACCGCCCCGTCAGAGCGGGGCTCGCCCGTGTCCTGGGGAGGTGGCCAGGGGAGCTCTGGGCGAGCAGAGACCGCCTGGGGAGTGCGGGACCCGAGCTCCCTGGAACTTCCAGCTTCTCAAAGCGCCTGTCCAGTGGAGGCCACAAAGGTTTGGGTCTGGAGCATCTTTCTTATGAGGGGAGACTGCGGGAGCTGGGCCTGTGTAGTCCGGAGAAGACAGACGGGATCTCATTAATGTATATAAATATCTCGAAGGCAGGTGCCAAGGGGATGGTGCCAGACTTCTCTCGGTGGTGCCCACTGTTAGGACAAGGAGCACTGGCCATAAACTAAAACACAAGAAGTTGCACATCAGCACGACAAAGAATTTTACATTGCAGAGCACTGGCACACCTGCCCAGGGAGGTTCTGGAGTCTCCCTCCCTGGTGACATTCATACCCCACCTGAACACACTTCTGCGTCACCTGCTCCAGATGATCCTGCCTTGGTAGGGGATTGGACTGAATGATTTCCAGTGGTCCCTTCCAGCCCTGACAGTTCTGTGAATCTGTCATTGTGTGAAAATGTTGCCATGTTGCACACCACCAAAGTCTTGAGTTTACCTATTTCTATATAACATGTCTACCATTTGTGCTGTAAATGTTCTGAAGTGGGCAGGTGGTGTATGTGCAAGAAACTTGTTCTCTGAACCTAATTTTTCGTGAGCACATCGAAGTACGTGATAAGGAGTCCATTATACATAGTTGTTGTCAAAAATAGCATCACATTTGTGACAGGTTCAGCTATCAAAGCCCAGCACAGCTGTGTGTTGTCACTTGAAGTGCTTTAGTGTTGGCAAGTTCTTACAGTGCTTGCAGGAAAGCTTTGTGCTTTAACACAAATGACAAACTAGAGTATGTGAAAAAGTTGGATCCTCTATTATGGAACTGTTTTAATATGTATATGCAGAGCTACCATGCATTCCTGTGTAATGCATGGATATCAGGATGCCTGTAGTTGCTGTTCAGTTTTGTCAATGAAAAGGTGTGTGCATCTGATGACCCTTGGAAGTTTTTTCCCCTGATATTTCTGTTTTTACGTTTTCAGATATAATTCAGTTTGAAGAACGTATGGCTGGCAAATAGTATGATACTCTGCTGTGCTAAGCCATGCTCAGTGATAGTTTGACAATGCTGTGAACAGAAAAAATCTGTTTTTTCTTTCATGTAATTTCTCTAATAGTTTCTGCTCTAAACTCTTTTACTAATACAGGAAAGTCACTGCTCTTTTGGAAGCCCTCCCATTCCATTGCTCCAGGACTTTCCAGCTGAATCTTGGTGGAAAGTATGTCTTGGGTATTGTTAATACCTCAGGCAGTTTTGGTTTTGCTTACAACAGAAGTCATTATGAGGATGGCGTGGGGATGCCTTTTCACTTCCTTTGAAATGGTTTTCAGCCTTTTCCTTTCCCTTTGCCTTTCCAGGTGTGTGTGTGTGATGTTAGCTAGCTGGGAAGCTCTTACACCTGAGCTGGCAGCCTCTGGAGGTGGTTGTGGGTGCAGAACGTGTTGCCTTGACCTTGTGTGGTGCTGTGTTGTGATATGTGCTACATTTCTAGAGCCAGATGAAAACTCTGCACTGAGGGTGTGCACGCTTCCATTGGAGGTGTTGGCACTCCTGTGGACATGTAAATTCATTCTTTATGGAGTTGGGTCAGCATCTGCATTGTAGCCCTTGCGTCTTCGTGCCACCTACCTGACAGCATGAGTTGTATCCCTGCCTGCTTTGCTTTGGCAGAATACAGATAGTGTTCTTGTCTCTGGCCCTGCAGAATAAAAAATGCCCTGGCTACTTGCACAGGTTGTGTTCTGTTTGGTCTGCTTTCCTGTGTGCTATAAACTCTCATTCTTGTGTTAGTTTTGAAATGTCTCCGTTGATTTCAAGTTCCAACAATTTACATTGTCCTACTTCACAAAGTCTCACCTTTTCCTGTTACCATCTTCTCAATCAGGTCTGGCTGCTTTTCACTGTGTTTCTTTTGTTCCCTCAGTGTAGGGTGTGCAAAAAGCTTTTAATTTCTTTTGTGTCTTTTTCCAGCTTAAGAGGCTCAGCTAATAAGTCTTCTATACTCCTGCATATTAATTGTTCCTTTGTGCATTTTGTGAGAGCTCTGAAGTGCTGCCTGTGAGAAACTTGTGGATTCATGTGTCTTACAAAGCTTTGTTTTGTTTTGCCATAGCCTCTGAAGAAATATCAGATTGTAGCAGATTTATTTCACTGTTGCCCTTCAGAAGGAATTAAGTATTTGCAGCTTAAGGGACTTTATAGTCCCTCACACAAGAAAGCTGTTGCTGTCATCTTTATGATGACTATTAAGCCATTGAAATGTAACCGCTTAACTTTTCATGACTGTAAGAAAATATTAATTGAAATTAGAGATGATTAGAGATATTTTTGGCCTTGTTGAATAAAAGAACACATAAGCCAATGCAATTTGATAATGCTGTGGGAAAAAATAGTCCTGTCCTTCCAGTGGCCTCCTCCTTGATCTTCATGCCAGAACATGAATTTATACAGCTGTATAAGACTAAGGAAATAAACTAGTTGGGAGGAAAATGAGCATTTTTCACGTGGACCTTTATATCCAGCTTGAGCACAAGGTGAACTGTGTATGATGGGCAAGAAAAGGAGGCTTTAATTTATTTACTTCAAGATTAGCATCTGTAATCCACTGCTAAAATGCCTTTTATATTAGCATGTAGATTGTGAAGTCCCAAGTAGTGTGACAGATTTATTTGGGGAAATACTGGACTAAACCTACTCATATAGCTTGTTGTGTGTTAGATACAAAAGCCAAAATAATTCTTTTAGTTTTTCGTATTTAATTGGGTATAAATTAAATGTGATAAAATGAAACATTCCTTGAAGCTCCACGCCTTCCTTTTGTCAAGCAGGCTGGCTAAACAAATTCCTGAGAAAAGAGCATTGTATAGCAATCTCCAGAATAAAAATGTAGGTTGTTTAGTAGAAATGTTGCTTTTACCCCAAGTGTTTAATAATGATCATTTAAGATGGAGAATTTTAATTTTTCAACTGTGAGATGTAGCCTCTGATGGTGCAATCATGTCTGTTTCTATTAGGAATAATGATTTTTTTTTGTTATTTGTTAATGAATTTGCCTGATAAAATGTCTTAGAAGTGATAGTCAGCTTTTCTCTGATCTTAACCTGTGAACCATAAGTAGGATGTAACTTGGGCTGGTTGTTAGATTTTGTCACTATAACTCTACAACCATTTAGTCTTGATTCTCTCTCCTAGATTGCTGTAAGGCCTGGGAAGCTGGCTGGAAACAACACGAGGGTGAAGGTTACAATACTGTGGTAAGTGTGCTATTTTAAAACATGGAGGAGAAGAGCTGGGAGAGGAGCTGATATGGAATCGTGAGTCCAGGAGTGAATCACTCAGTGATGAATTGTCTGCAGCTGTGTGTGGGAAGATGAAAGAGCTGAGAAATTAAAAAGAGGAGGCAGCAGTAGCTGGCAGCATGTTCTTGCTCATGGTAAAGGGAGTGTGCATGCAGTATGAGGGCAGGTACTTGATGCTTCGTGTTTCCATAACACTGTGAAACACACTAATCCATTTATCCTCATTGTGTGTTTGCTAATTAGAGCATTAATATTTTCTTTACTGCTCAAGTGTGGAATTGGGGAGAAGTATGATGTTTTCCAATAATTACGTGCAAGTTTAGTGGTGGATATCAAAACTAGAAGTTGGCTATCCTTGACACCATACTCTACAAGTGTTGTTAATTTATTAATTTGTAGGAATGTAATGGCAATAATAGTTTGTTGCAAATTTAGGATTTTAGTCTCATTGCATGTTATATCTTGCTGTGATAGAACCAATCCTAAATATTTCCAATGAGCTTATTTATTGATTTTTTTCCTCCTAAAGTGGCTTTCTAGAAGATGACCATAGAGGATCTCCCAGAACCTTCCTTCCAAGGAGATTCCCTCATTGAAAGAGAACGATTCTTATTCCCAAACTCTGAAACATCTGTTACTTTTTCTGTTGCTGCTGCACCAATGCCTTCAGACTGTGGTATGTACTTTAAACAGAGAATGAATTTGTGATAAATTTTAAGAAAAGCTGTCAACTGTTAATCATTTCTTTCCAGAAAAAGCTTTCTTCTTATTGAATTGATTCTCTGTTAATTGAAATGAAAGATGAAGACCCATGCTTTTCCCATTTTTCTTATTGCATACACTCTAAGATATATATTTTCCTTTGTTTGTCACAGTTCTATGCATGTGTGGTCACGTTTGTAGTTTTCACATTTCAGCGTAGAATTGGATATTGTGTTAAAATGTAAAATTGGAGTAAGTAAGGGACATCACATCTAAAGACTCTAGAGTTACACTTTTTCTTGTGCTTTCAGTATGTAAATGATGTACTAGAATGGGATGATTCTGTTGGAAGTGTACATATTTGTGGTGGTAAGGACTGTAAAGTGAGTGGTAGAAAATTATACCAAGTATTAGTGATCAGCACTCAGAATAATGTTTGTCTTTAATAAGTGTCTTCACATGTATAAATTATAATAAAATTTCTAACAGTAATATAATATGTTAAAATATCATTGTAGGTAAGGAGCTTCACTAATAGCTACAATTACAATGCCTTTGAACGTTGCAGAGATGTTAGTAGCATCTGTATACCTTAAAAATTACTCCCTCCACCTCTGTGTTTCCCACGCATTGATTTGAACAAGCAGCTGTATTCAGGAAAAATAAATACATGTGATGTTCTGTCTTTGACAGACTCAGCATTCTTGAGACCCATTTTATACGTTAGCTCAGGTTGGGATTGTAAGTGTTCCATATGATATATTTCAGTACATTGAATGTGTGTCTTTACATGGTTTAGCCCTGTTCTCATCACTTGTCTCTCCTAGTCTACTCTTAAATACTACCATGATTTATTCCGTTCTGCTTTCTCATCCCTTAGATAAAGTTTTCATTTGCCTTCTTTAAACATTGTTTTGTTGTGATATTTTCTAATAACTCTATGATCTCACTGCTATCTGTTCTACCTGGTCTCTGCCTACTCATTAAATAAAAAAAAATCCTTTTCTAGGATATTGCTGTCACCTGTGTAACAGTAACATTAGTGAATCTGGGTAAAGGAGGTTAAACCATGACAGAGGGAGATTCTCGGTCTTTACGTTCAGTGCATTTATTTTTCCTTAATCCAGTTGAGTGCTGTAATCAATACTTAGGAAAGATAGAGGGGGAGAAAGTAATATTTTAAAGTATCTAGATGCCATTGCCATCCTTTCATGGGATTCATTGCTTTAACAGATTTTCTGTAGCATTGCTTTAGTTTGGAAAGACTACAGCTGATCACCTGTTAAACATTTAGGGTGGTTTTTATTAATACTTGATACAGTCTCAGATTTTTACCCTACCATGCTGATTGTAAGAGTTGATTTCTGATAGATAATTTGGATCAGGTTTGTGGCTAGAAATCTTCCTGGTAAAAGAAGAACTGTGAATATCGTGCAAGATCATTAATCTTGTTGCCTAGTTGTCTGTTTACTTCATAGCTTTCAGCTGTAGATCAACTGTGGTTTATGTGGAAGGTAAATATTAGTGGATAAATCAGTCGATGTGTGTTGATGCATGGGATGTAGGGAAGAAGCACACTTTGTGTAGTGCTGGGAGATAAAGGATTTGGGTTTCTTTAATATAGCATATTGCAAATATAATATAGCACAGTGCAAATAAAAATTCATGGTAAATATCAGTGAAGTTGTCCTCCTTTTCCATTCTTGTTGAATCAAGGCGATGCAGTTTGAGGAACTCTAAATAGCCAGGAAGTGAACTCTCTACATGCCTTTATCTGTTAATCNAAGCAGAATTAATCATAAATGCAGATACAGTTTCTGCCTTTTAACAAGTAGTGACTGATCATGCCTTGTATTCCACATGTTGTCAGGTTTTATTTGGAAAAAGAAGGATGATGGATAAAATTCAGTACATTTGCATAGATAGTACGAACAATGTTTCTCTCAAGGCAANGTTTTTGGGGAGAAGTGGGGGTGATTCACTCAGGGGTGGTTTATGCCATGTCACATACCCAGATGGCTGATGGTGTTTGTTGCTTAACCTGTCTGTCCTGTCTGAGAGCCCTGAATCTGGATGTGAGCTGAGTTGTACATTTATCCGAAACCTGTTTAAAAGGCAACTCCCTGATAGTTGCAGCAGTGGTAAAAGTTCAGTGTTTGCCATGATTCATTTCCTGATGGCAGTAGACTCTGCTTCCATTCCCTCTCCTCATAGCCATTGCTATCCAGATTCTTTCATACAATTTGCCAGAGTTGGAAGAAATTCCACAGATTTAAAATAAAGGATGTGTATAGACATACACACACACCTATGAGTAATGTGACGTATACTTTCATAATAAGGTGTTTTATACACTTATAGTTTGGGTTGCCTGAAAGAACATGAGGCTTAAAAATCTTTAAAAGTGTTGTTTTGGTTTTTTTTCTGGTCTTGGTTTGGTGCCTTAATTTTTGAAGGTATTTGTTTCCTGCAGCTGCCACCAGCTGGGATTGATGCATTCGTGAAATACTGAAAATAGTGGAGGTCACAGAATGCCTTTCTGATTAGAGTGTGTGCTTATATTTTAGTATGTTCTATGTAAATTGTGATGGAAGAAGAAGNCTTTCACTGTGGTGTTTCAGTTTCCTACTTAGTAGTAATCCCAAACTCCAATATATGAAGTTAGTGTTGAAGCCTGACTCTAAGGGCAATATTTCCAAGGCACAAAATATGTTTCTAGTATTTCCATCCTACTTTCTTATTTTTCTTCTGGATTACAGGCTTTTCTGAACATGTGGGGAAGTGTAGTGAAGATTAACCCTACCACATTATAACTGGGGGCTTCTTTTTGGGGCTGTGTGCGAGTGGGGTGGGTAATTGTTGAGAGATCAAAGAACAAGGGAAGAGCTTAATAAATCATCTTCTCATGCAGTTAACTGCTTAACTTTTTAGCATGTGAAGTGTATGTTAGAAGGAGCAATATAAAGAATTTTTTAAATCTGTAAATAATGAAGATTAATTATGATGCTATTGATTACATTTGTGTATGTTGCTCAGTTCTGCAGTTAAGAGTCTTTTCTGGCAGGCTTGTTACTAGCCCTTGCAATGAATCCAGGAGTCAATGTATCTGAAATAATTTAGGAAATAGTGATGTCAGAGGTATGCCAGAGCTAAAATGTGCTTGTTTTCCACTTGCCTGTCAGATCATTAAAAGGGGTTGCAATGTGAATGACAGAGATGGACTGACTGATATGACCCACATGTTCAGAAAANACGTATACTTTCATAATAAGGTGTTTTATACACTTATAGTTTGGGTTGCCTGAAAGAACATGAGGCTTAAAAATCTTTAAAAGTGTTGTTTTGGTTTTTTTTCTGGTCTTGGTTTGGTGCCTTAATTTTTGAAGGTATTTGTTTCCTGCAGCTGCCACCAGCTGGGATTGATGCATTCGTGAAATACTGAAAATAGTGGAGGTCACAGAATGCCTTTCTGATTAGAGTGTGTGCTTATATTTTAGTATGTTCTATGTAAATTGTGATGGAAGAAGAAGAAGAAAAAGAGGTATTTTGTAGGATGTGGAGAAATCATCTATGCATTTGATCCCTGAGAGATCAATAGGCTTGTCCTTGCTTGGGAGCAGCTTGGAACCTGCAGCCTTTGCCTGGCTTGAACAGCAGTAAACCCTTATTAGCAGAATCACTGTACATCTGTTACCCCTTGCCTAAAATTAAAATCACTCTTGCAGTACCATTGTAGTGGTTACTGATTCAAAGCTTTTTCAGAAGTATAAGCAAGATCTAAGTACTAAAGGAAAAATAGAGCAGACGTTAGAGAAGATTTTCCGAATTAATTCAGCATTCTGATTTTTCCAGTGTAATGAGTGACTCTCTGCTGTTCATTGCCTCTGAGTTTGAAAATCTAGATGCATGTTAAATGTCAAGATTTTATGTAAGGACTCTTTTCTTTTTTAACAGAGTTTTCCTTCTTCGATCCCAATGATGCAGCATGCCAAGAAATACTCTTCGACCCCAAAACATCAGTTTCTGAATTATTTGCTATCTTAAGGCAGTGGGTTCCACAGGTCCAGCAGAATATTGATATTATTGGGAATGAGGTGAGATAGANTAATTATGATGCTATTGATTACATTTGTGTATGTTGCTCAGTTCTGCAGTTAAGAGTCTTTTCTGGCAGGCTTGTTACTAGCCCTTGCAATGAATCCAGGAGTCAATGTATCTGAAATAATTTAGGAAATAGTGATGTCAGAGGTATGCCAGAGCTAAAATGTGCTTGTTTTCCACTTGCCTGTCAGATCATTAAAAGGGGTTGCAATGTGAATGACAGAGATGGACTGACTGATATGACCCTCCTGCATTACACTTGCAAATCAGGGGCTCATGGCATTGGTGAGTAAAAAATGTAAAAACCTAGTTGATTCACATAAGCTTATCCCACTGACTCTTACAGAATTCTTCCTTGCAGTAGGTTTTTTTTTTTTAGTGCTTGGTTTTCTCTCTTCTAGTGGCCATGAGCAAGGAGAGTGCAGAACTGCAGCTGTAGCCATGGGGAGCCCGCTCGGTTAGTGGTATAGGTATTACACAGAGTAGTACCAGCTTAAACAGATACTTCATGTAGCAAAGGCAGTTTCAGACTGAGGTGCAAGCTGCAAGTTTGCTGTGGTTTTTGCTGTAGGTTTCTTACAGCAAAACATTTTGGCCACTGGCTGTTCTTGTTTTGTTTCTTTCACCTTGTTCGTGTCAGAAGAGAACAATAGACTTCGTTTGCATTATTATGGTCATAAACACTGGAAATGAGAGCACATTTAAATCTGTTTCAACACCCTATTAACTTTTCTATGTTGTGTTACTTTTTTGTGGACCTGAGCCCACTTCTTCTCTGAGTTTAAGAGAAGTCTGGCATAGGTCGTCTTCCCTGGTGTTAGCAGAGCTTTTAAATATAAACTTCAGCATTGTGATGTGCAAGTCTTTTTCTTCTATCAGATACTAAAGCTCCTGGGTTTGATGGCTGACACAGTACTTACATTAGAGAAAAATGGATAGTGTTATTATACACTAGAGATTTCAGCCCTTTATGATAAAGGGCAAAGATTTCAGTATCCTAATCCTAAAAAGAAAGGCATAGTAATAGTTCTGCTGTGAGCTTGAAGGGCTTAATGTACATTTTGTGTTACACATAAACATGTGTGTTTTTTCAGGTCAAATAAATAAATCACTAATGCATACTTTACAAAAATTACCCTGCAGGTGATGTTGAAACTGCTGTAAAA
>VYZR01127717.1:28875-51626 GCA_013400675.1 Oxylabes madagascariensis
TCCCAAATAGATATGGTTGGGTTTAAACCAAAGGACTTGTTTTACCCAGTTTCCTTTGTTCAACAGGAAAATTCTGGATTATGTCATAGAGTCCTAGGAAGGTTTGGGCTGGAAGGGACCTTGAAGCTCATCCAGTTCCATCCCCTGCCATGGGCAGGGACACCTTCCACTGAACCAGTCCCATCCATAACTTCTTCAAATCAGATTTGTTAATGAGACTGAAGAGCTGACTGGTTGCACAGATCCATTTCCACCTGCTTGTCTGTACCCCCAGACAGGTAAAATCCAAGCAGGGAAAGCATTCCTTACCCAGGAGCAGGACAGGGACACCCCCCACATGTCACTGCAGGCCCAAGGGCCACCAACAGTGACTACAATGGGAGTTTGGAAAAAAAACTGCACTTAAACACCCCTAAATTCAGGTGTATTAACCCTGAGCTGAGTCCAACCCCTAAGGTGCAGTTTTACCTCAGCAGCTGTTCAGATTTTTGGCAATCCTTCCCCCACCTATTTCCCACCTACTCCTGCAGGGATCAAGTTGATATTATGCTGTTGCTGCTCATTTTTACGCTAATCACTTCAGAAAGAGGTTTGTAAAGTGTCCAATTTCCATTTATTCTTGAGAGCTCCATACTTAACTCCCTTTTGTCTTCTTATAGACATTCAACATAGTTTACAGGTAAAAATAAGAGGGATACTGATACAAATTCTTCTTATTATCCAATCATTTTCCAAAGAGGAAATTACGATCTGTTGGCACTCCTCAAATAATAATTCAGCACACAAATCTTACTTTGCTCAGAGAACAGGTCCTACACAAACACATTTATCCTGTTGTCAGCTGTTTGCCAGTCGCCGCCTAATCCTCTCCAGCACTTCTGTTTCTCTAAAGAATATTAAAATATTCAATCATATCGTAAAAATGAGATTATAGAAACAGCATTATAAAAAAAAAAAAAAGAGGCAGATTTGGCAGTATCACCTTGAGGCCACCCTAGAATTGGGAAACATTAAGCCAGGTATTACATACATACGTATATAATGAATCACAGGATGGTTTGGGTTGGAAAAGACCAAAAACATCACCTAATTCCATCCCCCGGCCACAGGCAAGGACACCTTCCACTATCCCAGGCTGCTCCAAGCCCTGTCCAACCTGGCCTTGGGCCCTTCCACGGATCCAGGGTCAGCCACAGCTTCTCTGGGCATATATAAATATAGATACACACATAGATATATATCCACACACATAAAGCGATAAAGTCCATCTCTCTAACAAGAACAAGTTGACAAACGACAGAAAGTTACAATTATTTCTTGATGGTGGGTTCCAGAGTTCATTTGATAAGATCATGAGGAACATGATTACTTCAGATTTCTTACATTCTTGGATATGATGTAATGTATCCACACATTAATTGGAATTTTGGTCACAATTAGCATGTAATAAATTCCTGATTAGTTGTGCTCATTTAGAGCACTTTAATTGGTTTGTTTCCATTGATAAAATGTAATGTGGTTTAAACTCTGTAATTTAGAGATTGTAGTTAGTTATCATTGATTGGCTCATCAATAGCATTGTCACAAGTGTGGGAGGGCTGCCTTAATTGTGGCTGAAACTCCCATTTCTCAGGAAACAAGTGATGTAACAATTTTCCCTCTGGCTGTGTTAGCACTTCATTTGCTGCTTTTATTAAGTGCTGTGGATTCTAAGATGAGTTTGCATTCTGTCCCCTTTTTTTGTGAAAACCTTGAAATGTCTCACAGCTCAACTCCTGTCATTAATTTCTTTTAAACTTGTAACTCCAGCGCACAGAGGAAATATTTACCACACGTTCACCGCAGTGAAATGAAAAGTTCACTCAGCACAGACTGGAAAACTGGCAGTCCCCTAATCAGAAATTCTGTTTTGCTTTGAAAGGTTATGTAGGGTTTTCAGGATACTTCATTGGATTATGACTCTAAAAATTACACTTAGGCATATTTTTAAAATACATTTCTTTAATAGCTATCTCTCTACTTCTATTCTGAGTTCTTTTTGCAATTTCCAATTGAAAATTGTTTTCCTCTGTGACTCTACCCTCTTCCATTCATTAAGTTTGTTTTTCTCTGATTTCAATGGAACTGAAATCTTGCTTAACATTAACTTCAATTATTTGAGATCTATGTCATTTCAGGACATTTTTATACAATTATTTTAAAGGGTTATTCACCTAATTGTGAGAGAGATCATAAAATCACAGATCATGGAATGGTTTTGGGTTGGAAGGGACCTCAAAGCTCATCTTGTTTCAACCTGACAACTTCCACTATCCCAGGCTGATCCAAGCCTTGTTCAACCTGGCCTTGGACACCTCCAAGGATCCTGGGGCAGCCACAGCTTCCCTGGGAAACCTCTGCCAGGGCCTCACCACCCTCACAGGGAACAATTCCTTCCCAATATCCCATCTATCCCTGCCCTCTGGCAGTGGGAAGCCATTCCCCGTGTCCTGTCCCTCCATCCCTTGTCCCAAGTCCCTCTCCAGCTCTCCTGGAGCCCCTTTGGCCACTGGAAGGCCACAATAAGGTCATCCTTGAGCCTTCTCTCCTCACATTTCTTAGTAAACAAATACAGTGACAATAACTGAGCTTCTGAGGTTGTACCAAAATCCCAGCAAGAAATCCCTACGACGACTGTAAAATGTCTGATCCAGAACTACCAAGTTCACTTTGCAGGCCTGAGGCATAACAGAGGACCAAACCCTGCTGAGTTATTTCCATTTTTCTCGTTTTCCACGTCAGACAGTGCGGAAGTGATCCCCAAGCTCTGACTTACAACCAAAGAACATTGTAAATGTTCCTTAAACCACCACAGTAAACTCTCAGGCACTGAGTTTAATGCTTTGGCCTCACAGTCATAGCACAGGCCAAGACAGCTTAGAAATTGCAGAATAAATATTCTCCGACGTTGGAAATGTTTCCAGTGGGAGACCATGAGGTCGTATCATTTCATCTGGCTACCAAGGAGGTTTCGGGAGTCACACAGCAAGGCAAGGGCTGAAGTGGACTTGGTTCATTCCGGGTCATCAGGAGATTCCCACCAAGGTTCTCAGCTCAGTATTCCATATAAATCTGAGAACATTCACGCTGGATCTGGCCAAAACCACACCTGGGTTCTTTTCTTTGAGGGTGCTTTAGATGTTTCCCAGTGCAACAGCATAAGGACATTGTGGAAATTCCTCACAGATCCCTCATTGACAGCTACACTAAAGCATCTCCTGGAAGTTGCAGCTACTGTTTAACAGCTTTTCATTGATTTTCCTTCTCTGAATTCCTCTAACTCCTGGCATTCCCAGCAGCCTTTGCCAATGAGCTCCTCAGGCTGTGTGAGCCACTGAACCAAGAGATTCCCAACCTTCCAACAACATAAACAGCATTTTCTTGGAGTAAGAAGAGACCTCCAAAACAGCAGCTGTCCTAACTGCCTTTTAAAGAATAACCAAGGAATTTGGTTTCAATTTAGGGGTGTTTCAGATGGAATTAGCTGTAATTACCCTGTTCCTCTGTGGCTGATGCAGTTGTAATAAAGTCATGTCCAAGTGCTCAGCCTTTCAAATTAGCAAGATAAAAACACTCCAATAAGAACTTTCTGCACGGAATGTGTCATCCAGCAAACTCATGATTTGTTGTGGTACAAATCCTTGCTAAATGCTTGATTTGAATGCCTTGCGCTTCTCACCAAACACTTGGCCACTCAGAAAGAACAGGGCCAACTCACATTCCTGTAAATAGAATTTTTATATCTCACCATGCACAGCTTGTGCTCTCTTCTTGCTGTTCTCAGTTGTCCTAGTGAACCCAAATGGATCTTGACCCTCTGCAAGCTCCAGGTCAATTGTTTAAAGAATCAGTGAAAACAATTTTTATTTCTTTCCACCCACAAAACAGAGACAGTTACAGCAATGTGCCTGTGACTAATAAAACTCCCATCTTAGGAAAACATTTAAAGGTTAGGACGCTCAGAGAATGCAAAATGAAAGATTTTCAAACTGAGGGAACAATGTATAAAACTGTGGACAACAAAAACACAAAGGGACTTGCCCAACAAAATAGATGATAATACAGATGGATCATCAGAGGAGCCCAGACAGGTACTGTGCTTTGAATTATGTGAAGAACTCATAAGAAATTGGTCTATTTTCAACTTCAAAATACAAACATGTTGAGTGAAGTAGGAGCTGTGTGAGGATGGATTAAATAGACACCTACTTCTTTTTGAGATATCCTTAAAAAGTTCACAAAGAATGACACTTAACCTGAACCAGGTGACACTTTATCTGTGTGCCCCAGTGGGGAAGAGGCCAAAGGCACCTGGGCTGTCCCGGCTCTGGGGTGGCAGCAGGACCTGTGCTGGCACTGCTCCAGTCCTGGGGACAGCTCTGGGACCCTCATGACAAGAGGGACATGGAGTGGCTGGGGCGTGTCCAGGGAAGGGAACAGAGCTGGGGAAGGGGCTGGAACACCAGGAGCAGCTGAGGGAGCTGGGAAAGGGGCTCAGCCTGGGGAAAAGGAGGCTCAGGGGGGACCTTCTGGCTCTGCACAGCTCCCTGACAGGAGGGGCATCTGGGAGGGTCAGTCTCTGCTCCCAGGGAACAGGGACAGGATGAGAGCAAACAGCCTCAAACTGGGACAGGGGAGGTTCAGGTTGGACATCAAGACGAATTTCTTGATGGAAAGAGTGGTGAGGCATTGGGAGGAACTGCCCAGGGAGGTGGTGGAGTCCCCATCCCTGGAGGCTTTCATGTCTGGCCACGGCACTCAGTGCTCTGGGCTGGTAATAAGGTGAGGATTGGTCACAGGCTGCCCTCAAGGGGCTCAGAGCTCTTTTCCGACCTCGATAAATCTGTGAACAGTTTGTTCAGCAACACCAGCTCTGCCTTAGCTCCCAACTCACCAAACATTTCGGCAGAATATATTTATTTATTTATTTATTTATTTCTGTGTTCCTCGTAACTGAAACGATGGCACTCCAGAACTGCACAGAATTACATCACTCAGTTCCCGTGGGTGACATCCCTTCCCCCTCCTGTGCCACTTGATTCTTGACTGAGCTAAAGCACTGAAAAATTAGACTTCATTTCAGTATGCTAATAGCAATCTATCCAAAACAATGTAATCAAGGCCTCATGTGCTCCTATAATTTCATTCTTGACATAAGTCTGACAGCTATTTATTGTTGGAGTGAACTGTGGGGAGGGGAAGAGAAAAATTCCTGTAATTTCCCCTCCCCCCAACCAACACAACAGCTTTGCAGTTTGAAGCAGGATCTTTGTGAACCACACAAAATGGGAATAATCAGGGGGTTTACATATGTCTTGTCTTAAGCAATCAAGGCCCAGAGTTAACGGAGAGGCACATTCAGATGCGCCAATTCCCAAAATGGCCACCTCTGATGAGCCAGCTGTGAGCTTCAATTGTCACATTATAATTTAGGCAGGAGGAGGAGGAGGAGGGGGGAAGAGAAAGGCATCCAGCTCCACACTGGATGAACATAATTATTCACAGCAGGATGCTGCAGAATTAATTTAGCCAATCAGAATTATAGTGGGGGCTGGGCATTGGCAGCAGAGAACGGGGAAAAAGGAGAAGGAAAGGAGAATGAAAATCAGGAGAGGGATCAAAACAATGTGACTAACACCTTGCTAATGTTTTGATTGTGCATCCCTCAGTGTACTTGGGATACAGTGAAGTGGAAACAAAACTGTGACATAGATGGGCCTGGCTCTACGGGGCTGGTTGGAAAGGAGAGATACTGAGAATTTGGTTCATTGGGGGGAAAAAAGCATCAATCTGAGGGGGGGATTGTCAAATATCACATGAAATGCTACCTGGCTGGATCATACTGATAATACATTGTCAGATAAAGATTAGGCTGGACAGGACTTGGAGCAACCTGGGATAGCAGAAGGGATCCCTGCCCATGGCAGGGAGTGGAACAAGATGAGCTTTCAGGTCCTTTCCAACTCAAATCATTTGATGATTCTACACTGAACATAAATCTGGGAAGAACACTTGCAATTTCACATCCTTCTGGGGCAGAACTTGAGAAACTCTGCCAAAACGCCACTCAAATAACAGAGCAGGCAGGAAAACAACCCCCAGCCCAGGCTGTGCTCAAATGACGTGATCCTCCCAATTTCAGCTCAGAATCCACCACGAATTTTGTGATGACAGTTTTGGGTTGTGTGAGTGAAAGGAGCTGCCTGCAGGAGTGAAGAACAGGAGCTGTTCCATCAGAGGTCTGGGCTCAGAGAGAAGCATTTTGTTTAATGATTCCATTAAATTCATCTCGAACCAACGCTGAGCAATATTGGTCATCACTTCAGCATAAAACCCCTGCTGAGAGGAACAGGGACTTTAACTCTTCTCATATGTTTTTCTGTGAGTTTTGAGTGCAATGTTTCATCAATTTACAATTTACCAACAGCTTATGTTCTTCCTTCTTTCTGAGGTTAGATTATATTTTTAGCAGCAAAGGAAATAGTAGGATATATTAAGGGAATCCAGCAGAAATGTGTATCTTGGTTGCTTTAAGCTCTGTGTCCAAGGGAAATATTTCAACCCAGGTCACCAAGTGAGTAAATTTAGATAGAAAGAATTCTTCCCATTTCTATTCCCCCAACAGAGGGAACCAGGGAAGTCACACTCTGACCCTTTGATCCTCCTTTACCTGAAAAAGGATCATACAACCTACACCTGTTTGCCCCTATTCCTGCCAACACCTCTTTGCAGTTGCAAAAACAGAGGGAAGATTGAAATGATAGGGAATATTTTAGAGCCTAAACACAGTGTGTTGAATCCGCCACAAAAATAAATTTCTCTGTTTCCGAATTTCTTATGCTTAGATGACCTTAAGTTTTAATTCTACCTTAAGAGATGTTCAAAGAAGGGACATGTAGACAATGGATCTCCAGAATACTCAGTTTAGTTCCACTTAAATGAAAAATAAAATGATTATACTGCTAGGCAGACTGCACGGCTTGGCTTGGAGATTTGTCTTCCTTTCTTTTGCTGGAATTGTATGAGCATGACAGATGGAACGGAAGCAGAATCCTGGAGTTCCTGTAAAAGTTAACTCAAGCTTCTGCTCTCTGATTCTGGTAATGGAGAGGAAAATGCCAGGAAAGGTTGGTCAGGTTTTATTTCTGGCAATAATGTTTGATGAACACCACTGTCAACGAGAGCTGTGATTTAATCTGGAAGGATATAAGGCCTTGTGGTAAAACTGGTATAACTACAAATCCTGATTAACAATCACTGCAACAGTAAAATTGGTTCCCATAGCAACAAGAGTGGAATGATACAACAAATGGCAAAGCCACATCGGATAAATTACCCCATGAAATGGCCCTTTTTGGAAGTCATTTGCCTTTCTGCTGCCTTCATCTTTAAGGACTTGCAAATACTACTTTCAATCTCCTGATCCTCGCTGCTCATCCTCTAAATTCCATCATCATTTGTTCTTCTAGTAGCCAAGGTAAAAGAGTAAAATAAAAGTAATAAGAAGACAATATGGTATTTAACATCTGAAAGCTCATGGCAGATCCTGACAGTTTTTAAAAAATACACATTCCTATATATCTTATAAATTTTCTTCTTTTCATCCGCTCTATGTTTATTTTATGGTATTTCCATAACTTCAGCTTCCAAAAGCAAATAGCAATTTTAGATATTTTGCATTTGTGAAACCAACAACTGCAGCCACCTGCTTTGCAGGCATCGCTTAGGGAGCAAACATGGAACCGAGGAAGAAAATAGAACTTAGAGATGGAATTAGAGATTAGATATTGATCACTTAAAACACGTAGAAAATATCTTTGAACAAGAATTACCCTTTGAGTCAAAAAATGTGCAGTTCCAGCTGTGTAGCTCATGTAGCCACATCCAACCTGGCCTTGGACACTGCCAAGGATCCAGGGACAGCCACAGCTGCTCTGGGCACCCTGTGCCAGGGCCTCACCACCCTCACACCCAGGAATTCCTTCCCAATATCCCATCTATCCCTGCCCTCTGGCAGTGGGAAGCCATTCCCTGTGTCCTGTCCCTCCAGGCCCTTTTCCAAAGTCCCTTGTTGCTCTCTGTCCAACGGGAGGGTGTAGGAAAATGAAACCAAACTCTTCTTGCAGGTGTAAACTAAATAGACAAGAGGCAACAAAGAGAAGCTGAAACAGTGGAGATCCCAACTTAGAACAAGAAAGAATAATAAATTCACCACAAACCTGGTCAAGGAGGGGTTTGGAAAGACAGGCGCCACCCTGGTTCTCTGACAATCAAAGCCCTGAGTGATCAGCTCTGTGCAGGATGAGGAACTAAAGACCTCCGGAAATCCCTTCCAGCCATTGTGGTTGTGTTTCCCCTGGGCCAGAGACAGCACTCAACTTTCAAACAAAACCCCACAGTAATTCTTTGTAAAGAGCTGGAGAAATGAAACACCATAAAACACCAGAAAGCCTTGTGAGCTTCACACAGTCAGAAACCAAAACACCAAAACACCAAGCCAAGAGCCTCTTTAATGTCATGACCAGGCACAGGACCCAGGGAACAGCTGGAGCTGTGTCATGGGAGGATTAGGTTGGATATCAGGAAAAGGTTCTTTCCCCAGAGGGTGTTTGAGCACTGGAAGAGCTCCCCAGGGAATGGGCACGGCCCCAAGGCTCTGCCAGAGCTCCAGGAGCATTTGGACAACGCTCTCAGGGATGCACAGGGTGGGATTGGTGGGTGTCTATGCAGGGCCAGAGCTGGACTGAATGATCCTGCTGGGTCCCTTCCAGCTCAGGATATTCCATGATTCCATGATTCACTTTGTACTTGTTTAAAATAAAGTTTCTAAACGTCCTTTTATACCAGTGGCTTATAAAATCCTTTTATTCCTGATTTCTAGGAGGAGAGCCCTGGACACCTCATCTGCCCTCAGTGACATGAAAGGGTTGCCAGAAATCCCTGCTTCCATTTGGATTTCTGTACCTTTCAAGCCCTACAAACACTTTCTGTCCCCTCAATCCATCCCATGTTCCTGCAGCACCACCCTCCAGTCCCAGCCTGACAGGAGCTCTCCACGATGGAGAGTTTACATGAGAGAATTCAAACAACAGAAGAGTGAAATCACCACGGTCTCAGCTCTTCAAAGATGCAGGTGAAGAGCAGAGCTGCTCCCCCAGACTGGGCAGTGCCCTCCAGAAGGGATTCCTGCCTTAGTTTAAATCACAGAATCACAAACGATGCAAACTATTTCCCTGAAAATTAGGAGAGAAAACAGAAAAAAATTTCCAGAACACACTAAAATGTAATGTTTTAGCATTTACAAACTAATTAAAAATACAAAGTTATTGTGATAAAGTTCACAAAGTAAAGGTGATAAAGTTGTAGTTCTGAAGTTACCCAACCCCGTATAACCCTGTATTCCTCCCTTCAAAGCAGCAGGTACTTGGAGGCAGAACGGAAATACAAAATCAGTCCATTATCAACTTCCTAAATAGCCTGAATGCTGAAAATCCAAGAAGCTTTAAGACCTATAAAAGGATCTCACGCAGAACCATGCAGGTATGACAAGAATCAAAGAATTCAGCAGAAAAGAATGCCAGGAAGGAGCAAAAATAGCAGTTTTAAAGAGGTTTAACGATGAGCTGGCACCAAATAAATAAGCCTGAATGGCAATCAAACAATTTTCAGCTTCTTAAGTCTTCAAAATTTACTTTGTCCAGCTATTATTAGAGCTGAATAGGTATGAAGAAAAGAAAGACAAAAGCTTGGGAAGGAGATGTTTGTTGTACCCTGCTCTGAAAAGCAGCATCATGAACTGAGCTGGAAATGCTCTTTATGTCTCTGGGCAGGAGAACTATAAATAGAGAACAAAAAAAAAGGAGATATATAGATAGATAGATAGATATATGTGTGTACACATTCAGGTCACTTTATTCAGTGGGGCTTTTTAAAGAAGTAGAATATCAAGAATTTGATCAACACAGTTTATATAGACTGAATGCAGCAGCAAAATATCTTTATTCATTCCTCTCAATGCCATAACTGGAGTGAGCAGCATGAACTTGTGAAGTAATTCAGATAAATATGAGCATGGAAGTGGCCAAAATAAATCCTCCACCATTACCTTGAATCTATTTCAAGGTTGCAAAGTTGAGTTGTTGATTCACTTTTGCAAGAATAACACCAGCACATTTTCATCTGCTCTTCTTGCCTGGTAGAGAACTTCAAGACTGTTTGCAGAAAGATCCCCTCAGCATGATTTTACAGGTGCTCGTTGTGTAAAATTAATAAAATTAATAAATCATGCATTCAGCTACTTACCTATTGCAATTAACTCAATTTCAGTCCTCAAAATTGTATATTTTTAAGCCCCCAACTGGTTTAAAATGTCAATCACCATATTAAAAGGTCTCTAAGATATACCGGTCCAATTCTAATTAGAATTAAGATGAAATTTGTGGAATGACTCTGTTGAAGTGAGATTCAATGTTGAAACATTTTCCAGAAAAATAAACATTTATGTGCACAACGCAGCACTCTGGAAAAAACTTCAAATACTATGAAAGGAGACAACCCCTTTTTCTAAAAGAAGTTTTACATAAATAACATAAAAATAATTTTGTAAATGGAGCAGAGTGAATATTTACCACCCATATGAAACAACAAGGTTTTTCATATGTTTAAAATGTAATCATTTTGCTCTCAGTAGTTACTTAGGCAAAGTAAACAGAATATGCCAGTGAAATAGAAAATTAATATACATCATATTTCTCCATGAAATATAGCATTTCTCCATAATTCCAATGGCTCAAATTTAGAGGCTGATGTACTCAGTAACCCAGAGATTTACCATAAAAACTTCCTCCATAGAAATATGTATTTTTAAGAAGCTGAACTGCAAATACCAGGGGTTTTTTAGCAGAAGAGACGAGTTAATCTTCATTCTATTAACTCTTGGAATCTGACGCTGCATCTTGCTGGGACATTCAACCTCAGCATTGAGGCTGCCAGAAATTCACAACTGATAAAACCAAGAGTCAAATCAGATCCTTGGTCCTGGCACTTACACTCAGAATTTGTTTGTAAGTCATAACTTGAAGACAGGATTATTTATGATGTCATGTCAAAGAGACACAGACTTTTTCATGAGCTAAAGCCCACATTATTTGACTGGGCTTGCCACCTTCTAAACATTCCCATTATCTGGAAATTCCCTTTTTATGGCAGCAGTTACTGAAGTTCAGATGTTTCACCTCTCAATATCTCAGTATCACTCCTGATGGGGCACATTTACAGTTTTTATTACAGGAGAAAACGAGTGCTTTGTCATTTCAAAATACTGTGGCTTTTCCCTTTTCCTCTCTAATTAGGGGGGGAAGGATTTAATTTTTATTGATTTTTTTAACTGTGTTGCAAACCCTTTATTCCTTTTCTCTTTTTGATATTAACTCCTTACTGATCCAACTCCTCCTTTTCCCCTCCTGTAGGAATTCTAACCACAAAGGAGCTCCTCCTGACAAGGGAGACCTTGAGGGGCTGGAGCACGTCCAGGGAAGGGAACAGAGCTGGGGAAGGCTCTGGAGCACCAGGAGTGGCTGGGGGAGCTGGGAAAGGGGCTCAGCCTGGAGAAAAGGAGGCTCAGGGGAAACCTTCTGGCTCTGCACAACTCCCTGACAGGAAAAATGACAGGACAAGAGGAAATTACCTCAAGGGAGGTTTGGGTCGGCTATTAGGAAAAATTTCTTCATTGAAAATGTGGTCAGGCACTGGCACAGCTGCTCAGGGCAGTGCTGGAGTTTCCATCCTTGGAAGGATTTAAGAGACAGGTGGATGTGGCACTTGGGGACACGGGGAAGTGGTGGGTTAAGTTGGATTTGACGATCTTAGAGGTCCTTTCCAACCTAAACGATCCTGCGATCCTACCCTAAATCATCCTTTACTGACACATCTTTGGGGAACACACCAACCACAGAAATACGAACATCAGAAAAAGTTCAGGGGACGCCTGATCAAACCTCTATCACCATGGGGCAGAAGTCTTACCTACAAAAAATAAAAATGTTTTTCCACCACTCTGTCATTCCCTGGGCCAGCACAGCCACACCAGGACACAGCAGTATGCCCTGCACAGACAGCATGGCTTTTATTTTCTATTTATAATAATGATATTGTCGTGATGAGACTTGAGACTCCAGGAGCTGAGAGAAGAAATCTCAGGCAGGGCTTCTGCTTATCCAGAATAAATTCTCATCTTGTTATAGAGGATCTTTGGATGGCTCCTTTGTTATTGCAGAAGGAATCTGACAGTGTTGATAACGACACAGCCCTGGATCTTGCAGTGCCTTTGAAAGCTCAGACAGAACCTGTCGGTTCAAAAAGTAACAGAGAAAATCTTCTCCTGACTTTAAATCCCGGAAAGAAATCAACGCCTCCACAAAAATAGAGGAAAAATGCCTTGAAAAGCCTTNAACCCCCCCAAAAAAAAAGAGGAAAAATGCCTTAAAAAACCCTTTAAAGAAAAAAAAAACCGAAAAAAAGAAAAAAAAAAAAAAAAAAAATCCCACCACAAAACAAGAAACAAAATCCTCACTGCTTTTTAGGTGACATACACAAAATCCAGCAGTGCAGAAGCCAAAATGTTAAAATTAGTGCTGGTGCCTAAGAGAACCCTGAGGGAGTTTGCATTAGCACAACAAAAGTTTGCATAGAGCAGCTTTGATGAAGTGAGCAGGCCCTGCTCCGAGCAGGAGATGGAGTTACAAAGGGTGTCAAACCCGCTGTGCAGACTCTTCTGATGGTGCCTTTCACAGAACTGAGAAAAAAAAATTATTTGCTAACATTTTATAGCCTCCTCGTGGTGGAGGAAGTGCCACAGTACAAAGAACGAGAGTAGGGCTTCCTAGGTGACAGAACAAAATATTTCCAGGTGTTTAAGCCAGGTTACAGTCACTGACGAATTATGTTAAATTCGTCATGGAAATAAAAAAAGCAAACAAAAATACTATAAGGGATAACTGAGATATCCCAGTGCTGTTTGCAGCATTCCCACAGCAATAATCTAAAACACCTCTGCCTTACTTCTCAAGCCAAAGGAATAGGTAGAGTCCAAGATACTAACAGAGTAATTAAGACCCAGCTAAATTATTTCAAGCACTTCCAGTGGAAAAGAATCTTAAATTCAGGGACAGAATTCTGAGTGTGCAGAGCTGTGCTGAACTTGTCACTTAATTGAAAGCTTCTAAAAAGTTTTGAGGTAAATTAGAGCCACACAGTTGTATTTCAACACAGAAGCACAAGAACTAAGGTCTCATCACTGCTCATATTAAAAACACCAAGTGAAACGTTCACCACATGCTCTGAGTGCCAGACACTCTTGATATTCAAATTATTCAAATCATGAAATGGCTTGGGTGGGAAGGGACCTGAAAGCTCATCCAGTTCCACCCCTGCCATGGGCAGGGACACCTTCCACTATCCCAGGTTGCTCCAAGCCCATTCAACCTGGCCTTGGACACTGCCAGGGATCCTGGGCCAGACACAGCTTCTCTGCGAAACCTGTGCCAGGGTCTCACCACCCTCACACCCAGGAATTCCTTCCCAATATCCCATCTATCCCTGCCCTCTGGCAGTGGGAAGCCATTCCCTGTGACCTGTCACTGCACATCCCTGGTCCCCAGTCCCTCTCCAGCTCTCTTGGAGCCCCTTTAGGCATTGGAAGGGGCTCTGAGGTCTCCCTGGAGCCTTCTCTTCTCCAGGTGAGCACCCCCAGCTCTCCCAGAGCAGAGGTCAGAATACAAAGAGAGTTTTCCAGCCCTGGCACAGCTGTCCAGGGCAGTGGTGGAGTCCCCATCCCAGGAGGGATTTAAAAGCCGTGTGGATGTGGCACTTGGGGACATGGCTCAGTGGTGGCCTTGGCACTGCTGGGGGAACACTCGGACTCAATGGTCAGAAAGGGCTTTTCCAAGCTAAATGATTCCATGATTTTCTGATCTGAATAAAAATTCTATTGGCTGCTCTGAGTCACCGGCAGCATTTCAAGAAGCCCATTGTCACAGTACTGCTCTATTCAAATAATTCGCACAAGTCACGTTAAAATCCCAAAATCAGGTTCTCAGAAGTTTGGAAATGCCAGAATTATTCCTGTCCACATCCATCCCAGCAATCCTGCTGGGTGTCCCCATCCTGATACCAATTCAATTATGTCATTCCAATTTTCTGGCAGGATCTCAGCCCTGTCTTGTGACCAGGAATTTATTCTGTGCTTCATTTTAACCCAGCACCTGCCTGTATCTCACAGTCTGTGTAAACTCTTTGCAGCTACGACTGATGGCAGCCATGGAATTGCTCAGCCAATGCTGCAGGTCCCAGTTCACCTCCCAGCCCTCCAGGTTTTACAGCTCACAAGAGTCACCTTTATCCACCCAGCACAATTAAACTTTCATGATTTAATGTACAAAAGCAGAAAGTTATTCCAGCTGCTTCATTAAAACCTCTGTATTTGTGATAAATCAATAAATAACTGTATACTATTTATTATTCAAGCTGTTTTACGAACGTTTCCACGGACTGCCAAGATCAAAGGAAGTTGCCAAAACTTTTCAGAGCACAGGATGGAAAGCTGGGCTCCACAATTTAATTGGATCATGTGGAAAATGCACAGAAGCTGAAACTCAAGTGATGATGACATTTTATCTTACTAGGACCTGGAAGAACACCCAACAGCACAAAGACTGACTGAGGACAACCAGGAAAATATTCATGCCCTTCTTCCTGCACAAGCCTTACCAGTCACAACTTCAAGAAATCTAATTGGTTCTTATTTGCTTTGTATGTGGTAATCAATTAATTTTTTTTTTAAATGCCACTCATTTTGATTTGACGGAAATTCAAGATTCTGTGAAATGTGGGGTTCAGGGCACTCAGCGTACAGAGACTTACTCTGAGAAAGGGAGAAGGTTTTTTAAATGTTAATAAGAGAAAAAAGGAGATTTGGACTCAAAACTCCCAGACAGACTCCTTAGGGAAGACCTAGGACAGTGCTGAGCAACAGGAATTAGGCAGCTTCCAATCCCAGATCCAGGAAATTCATGTATTGAAAGGTGTGCCATGACTTCAGCCAACCATCCCACAGCTTCCTTAATGCTGCCTCCAAGGCTGGAGGGAATTAATGACAATTGTCATTGTGTCCTCAAAAAATTACAAATATTACTACTGCAAATCTCACAAATAAATACAAAAAAAAGTCCTAAAAGGCAACATCATGGGCTCGACTCCCACTTTCAGAAAAAAAATTTGAAAATTTGAAAACCACCCATTTAACAGCAAATGCATAAATACACAAAGTAATCAGTTTTATCAGGTGGCTTGCAAGGTATGAGTTTGCATCTTAGACCTGGCTTTCAAATTAACTTGTCATTTTTTAAAATTACAAACAGTAGTTTCTGCCATAATTTAGTACACCAGGAATGATGTATCTAAATAAATATTCACTTCCTGTCTAAATATGAAAATAATGCTTTTCCTATCACATAAAACTAATTATTGGAGTTTTGCATGGCCATTTTTTCCCAAATTGCATTATGAATTATTCATGATGCTGAGTTTAATACAGTTATTTTAATGATAATATCTCGTCGAAAAAAGTTTTTGAAGAAGAATTAAACATATCTTTAAACAAAAGAAACAAAGGGTACTGAGTTAAAATCATCCTTTTGGTAGTTTTAAGGAGATTAAAGTCACAAGCAAATAGAAACTTGGTCTCTTCAAAACTAGGCAGTTCTTTGGCTCCAGGGTGACATTTCAAATTAAAATGTAACAGCTGAGCTAGCAGAGAACAAATGGAGACAGTATTTGAGCAGAAAATATTTCCTTGGAAGTACAATATTGGATTGTGCAGGTGGAGAGGATTTGAACTTCTACCTTCAAATTTTTGACAATTTTTTTACAGTGAGAATGAGGGTAAAATGTGAATTTCGGAGATTCAGGCTGAAGGAGGGGGCAAAGAAAGGACAATGCCCTGAATGACAGTTCATTGTCACTGCTGCGTGCAGGAAAACCTTTACGTGGAAAGCCTGGCTTGGCTTCACACCTTAGAGAGTCACAGAATTCCAGAATGGTTTGGATTGCAAGGGATCTTAAAAATCACCTTGTTCCACCCCCTGCCATGGGCAGGGACACCTCCCACCATCGCAGGTTGCTCCAAACTCCATCCAACCTGGCCTGGAATACTTCCAGGGATGGGTTTCCTATTTAATTGCAAATTTTGTTCCCTCTACTTTCTCACTGATCACAGCTCCTCTCCAAATGTCATTCAACNGTTTGGATTGCAAGGGATCTTAAAAATCACCTTGTTCCACCCCCTGCCATGGGCAGGGACACCTCCCACCATCGCAGGTTGCTCCAAACTCCATCCAACCTGGCCTGGAATACTTCCAGGGATGGGTTTCCTATTTAATTGCAAATTTTGTTCCCTCTACTTTCTCACTGATCACAGCTCCTCTCCAAATGTCATTCAACACTTTTTTTGCTGCTGGAGAAGCAAATGGAGTTTGAGAACTCCATTAACTTGAGAACTTAAACACCACGAGGACACCCTGATCCATATGACAAGAGCCCCTGGAGCAGAGGAACTGAACTTTCCTGCCTCTCCACCATCGTGAGCCCTCACTGCTCTGTTTCCCTCACTTCATGCCATCCTTCTCTCAGACCTCCCTGAGGCTGCTCAGCTGGATAATGAGTTCCTGGGAACAACAGGGGCAGGCGTGTGGCACAATCAAGGACGCTTTGTGTTGTAACACAGAGCTGCAAGATGGATTTTTTTACACCTTACGGCAGAAGTGGATGAAGAAGAAATAAGAGAGAAATACAACCAAAATGGCCCAGATATTTCATGGCATAGAATCATGGAATAGTTTGGGTTGGAAGGGACCTTAAAGATCATCCAATACCAATCCTTGCCATGGTGAAGGACACCTCCCGTAGAACAGGTTGCTCCAAACCCCATCCCAACCCGGCCTTGGACACTTCCAAGGAGAAATCTTCTCTCTCTTGTCTTCTCCAAAGTCTTCCCAGTTTTCAGCAGGATAAATGAACAATCTTGAAGACATCTTAGTGAAATGATTCCTCCATTAGGCTCCACTGGCCAGTGAGAGAAGGTTGCCATTCCCCCGCGAAGAGGAAAAGAGTGTCAGGTGGTCACACACATTCTCTCCTCCTCTACAGCAGTAATTCAAGCCAGTTTTCTGCAATCAAACTGTCCTAGTGCTTTTTTCTTTTAATAAAAAGCTTTTTTCCCTCAATTTTTCCTGCAGCTGAACATATATAAAAGATCAAGATATGAGGACCATGGATTGTGTGTTATCTTCTGTGTCATTAAATCAGATCTGTCTATCAAAGCTCTCCTTCACCTCTCCCCTGCCACAGTTCATTACAAGGACCTGTTCTTTTATGACTAAACGATGGAGTAATATTAATCCTTGCCAAATGTAAAAAGGGAGATATGATAGCAGGAATTTAATAAAAATACTTTTATTTGCCAAGGTATTTTTCTGCAGCTATCAAATGGAATAATNCCCTGGAGCAGAGGAACTGAACTTTCCTGCCTCTCCACCATCGTGAGCCCTCACTGCTCTGTTTCCCTCACTTCATGCCATCCTTCTCTCAGACCTCCCTGAGGCTGCTCAGCTGGATAATGAGTTCCTGGGAACAACAGGGGCAGGCGTGTGGCACAATCAAGGACGCTTTGTGTTGTAACACAGAGCTGCAAGATGGATTTTTTTACACCTTACGGCAGAAGTGGATGAAGAAGAAATAAGAGAGAAATACAACCAAAATGGCCCAGATATTTCATGGCATAGAATCATGGAATAGTTTGGGTTGGAAGGGACCTTAAAGATCATCCAATACCAATCCTTGCCATGGTGAAGGACACCTCCCGTAGAACAGGTTGCTCCAAACCCCATCCCAACCCGGCCTTGGACACTTCCAAGGAGAAATCTTCTCTCCCTTGTCTTCTCCAAAGTCTTCCCAGTTTTCAGCAGGATAAATGAACAATCTTGAAGACATCTTAGTGAAATGATTCCTCCATTAGGCTCCACTGGCCAGTGAGAGAAGGTTGCCATTCCCCCGCGAAGAGGAAAAGAGTGTCAGGTGGTCACACACATTCTCTCCTCCTCTACAGCAGTAATTCAAGCCAGTTTTCTGCAATCAAACTGTCCTAGTGCTTTTTTCTTTTAATAAAAAGCTTTTTTCCCTCAATTTTTCCTGCAGCTGAACATATATAAAAGATCAAGATATGAGGACCATGGATTGTGTGTTATCTTCTGTGTCATTAAATCAGATCTGTCTATCAAAGCTCTCCTTCACCTCTCCCCTGCCACAGTTCATTACAAGGACCTGTTCTTTTATGACTAAACGATGGAGTAATATTAATCCTTGCCAAATGTAAAAAGGGAGATATGATAGCAGGAATTTAATAAAAATACTTTTATTTGCCAAGGTATTTTTCTGCAGCTATCAAATGGAATAATAGAGCATCTCAAGACTCCCAAAGAATGGCAGCATATTTTCCTCAATGAGTTAAAATTTTATCTTCAGCCCCTAGTTGTACAATTCATAAAGGCTGAAGAGTCAAATCATTTTTTTTTTTAAAGTCAGATATTCCGATAAACACAATTCACATTGGAAATTATTTTATATTCTCAGTTGCTGTTTAATTGTTATTCTATTAGGAAGGGACCATCTGGGTCACTGAATCAATCCCACGCTCCCAGCAATACCCTGGTCCTTTAATTTATACAACATTTACATGATTTCCCTCATTACTGCCTTTGGAAAGCCAGTCCAGAACTTGATGTTTGCAGTTTTTGGAAATCCTCTTCGAATTTTCAAGTAATCCTATTTTTAGCCAGTATTTATTTACTGCTCTAAACTGAAACAGGGGAGATTGAAATGAGATGTGAGGAGGAAATCCTTCCTGTGAGGGTGGGGAGGCCCTGGCACAGGTTGCTCAGAGAAGCTGTGGCTGCCCCTGGATCCCTGGAAGTGTCCAAGGCCAGGTTGGACGGGGCTTGGAGCAACCTGGGATAGAGAAAGGTGTCCCTGCCCATGGCAAGGGTGGAACTGGATGAGCTCTGAGGTCCCATCCAACCCAAACCATGCCACGATTCTCTAATACCCCAAGCTGATGCATTAAAAAGGAGAATTCTTAGAAGTCATGAAAGTAGGCAAAAGAGGAGAGCTTACAGGAAAGCCTGTTTTTTTCAATGGAAAGTACAGCTATACAACATCCCTTCTAATATCTTCTCTCAAAAAATTACTTATTTCTTTCCTTGGATAATTACTGAGTAATTAACGTGGACCTGTAAGGGCATCATCCCACGGCCTTGCCTACACCCAGCAGAGCAAGGTTACAACTGAGCCTGTCCCTCTTCAACCCCACAACATTTATTTCAGTCAATCACCTCTTCATGTCCTGCGTGTCAGGGAGCGGCAAGAACGGGGCTGGCCCCTGTTTTGGGGGTTAAATTTCCTTGTGTGTGCTTTTCACAGCGTTAAATCTCATGTAGAGCAACTTTGTACAAAGAACCTCCCGGAGCTGAGGATTCATTAGCATTCCAAAGGAAGTTGTTCCAGCAAAGATGATTAAGCAAATACCCCTGTGAGAAGGGGGAGAGTTCTTTGAAATGTCTCTCGTGGTTCAAGACAGCGTCTTGGAAAGTGCAGAACGATTTCTGAACTCCCCAGATCTGCAGCAGGAACAGATTCGCGGCGAGCCCGTCCCCATTCTGACAGTGTTCTTGGTCCCGTCATCTGAACCATGATTAGAAACTGGCATTTTTACTGGGACAGAGAAAATCAGTGTGTAAAATGTAAATAAGGACAAAATGCTTTCCATTAATTAAAAAAAATTCTGCTCTGGATCCCCGAGTAGGTTTATGTGAATTTTTTTTTTTTTTTTTTAATATGCAAAATGGGCAAAAAAAGTTCCTTAAGCCAAGAATGGCATGAAATGGTACAAAGCTGAGATCAAGATTTTTCCAGCACTCAAGTTTATCAACAGTAACTTTTTAACATCCCCAAAAGCTTGCAGTAACTACAGGTATCAAATGCAAAGATGATGTCTTCATATGTGCTCCTTCTGCTTTGTTTAAAATACAGTTTGCTTTAAAATGCAGGTTTAAATAATAGTTCATATTAATGCTCACAAACATCCATTATGCAGGGATTGTGCTGTAAAACAATGCGAAAACATGAGGTAGATAAAGCCAAACTTAAAATCCTAATAAAGTAATGAAATTAATCAATCTGAAGACCCATTTGGACAGTGAACAGGAATCACGAATTCAGGGACTTTATAACCCACTGGTATAAAAGGATATTTAGAAGCTTTCTTTTAATCTGGTACAAAGTGAATCACAGAATCACAGAAACAGAGTTGGAAGGGACCCAAGTCCAACCCCTGGCCTTGACAGGACACTCCAACAACCTCACTTAAAAAGTATTAAAATACTGAATAATATTGAGCAAATAGAGAAGAGTGAAGACTTTTTTAAAAAAAACATGGCTGCAGTTTATCCAATTAGTAAGAGCATGAAATGAATACATAAGTAGGGAAAAGTAGATTTTTCCATACACAACCTTTTTATTAAATTGATTTCAGCTGCTAGGACACTACAATTCCAAATCATCAATAATTATGGACATTATATTAAATTTATCTTTATTAAAGAATGATCAAACCAACCTGTACTTTTAAAATGATGTGAAATAAATATCTTTTAACTAAAAAAAAAAATTAGCACAGTAACTCCATGTCTTAGAGGCTTGGTAACTAGTAAAGAATGTGTGATGCACAATCACAGAATGGTTTGGGTGGAAGGGACATTAAAGCTCATCCAGTTCCACCCTGCCATGGGCAGGGACACCTTCTACTATCCCAAGTTGCTCCAACCTGGCCTTGGACACTTCCAGGGATCCAGGGGCAGCCACAGCTTCTCTGGGCAACCTGTGCCGTCTCTCGACCACCCTCACAGCCAGGCATTCCTCCCCAAAATCCCATCTCACCCTGCCCTTTATCAATTTGAAGCCATCACCCCTTGTTCAGTCACTCCAGGCCCTTGTCCAAAGTCTCTCTCCATCCTTCTTGCAGGCTGCAATAACAGAACTATCACTGACAGAGACAAACCAGTGATAATTTTTAGGCAGCACAGCTCATCCTTTGCTGTGCTGGCAGGTACCCCCTGATACAGACCATGAACCATTTTAAACAGAAACTACAGAAAAGGGATGAAAGAACCTTGTGGTGCTTGTGGTGAAGCTACTTAAAGACATTTTAACCTGTCACTTCTATACCATAATCGTAATCAAAATCAAGGTTTTGCGTGCATTTACAATGCAAGGATCAAAATGGGCTGGCTTGGCAACCAGGATAAATCCAGGTGTTTATGGAGTCAATGAAGAATTAGATCTGTAGTTAGCAGAGCCTTCACTAAACCAAAAGCCAGAGGGAGGCCATTTGTGCTTGAATTTGTGAGCATGAGGAGCATGAATGTTCTTGGGCTGAATAATGAACCTCCTTGGTGCTTTGGGGCTGGTTCATAGCTCCTGGAAGCAGCTGCTTTGTATTCAAATGCAGGATTTTATGCAAGCTTTAAAAAAGATACTTTTCACATTTAGGGAAACCTCTCGATATTAAAAATGTAGGCACATCACATGCCCTAATTTGGGGAAGGTACTCGTGGAAAGAGAGAAACTAAAAGCTTGCTGCTCATGGATACACACATTGTTGAGGGATCAGTTCTGTTTCCAGCACAGGAGGCATCTGAATGGGGATGCTGGGGGCACTGGGAACCCCAGCAAGGGGAGCTGTCAGCTCATGGTGTGCTCAGTGATGAGGAGGGGACATTTCCGCTTCTTCTGGTGGCTTTCCTCTGTGCCTCATGAGTTTAAAACACGTCCCTTTGTCTCCACCCCGCTTTTCCCAGTTGTGTCACAGCTCCCCTGAAAGCTCCATGATCTCATTCCTCACCTGAGCTCCGCAAGTCATCCTCCCTCCTTCCCTTCTCCCACTCCTCCATTCAAATTCTGGGGATTCATTCTTAGCCCCTTTTCCAGCTTTCTTACTCCTTTATCTCTTTACCTCAGGACGTCAGGAGGAATTTTCTCATGGAAAGGCCTGTCAGACATTGGAAGGGGCTGCCCAGGGAGGTTTGGAGCTCCCATCCCTGGAGCTGTCAAGGAATGATCCTGATTCTATAATTCTGCCTCCAATTCTTTATTCTGTTACTGTCAAATTTGCCTCCTGACTGCCAGCCAGACCTTTGGTAATACTGTTGCCTCTATTCTTGAAAAAGAAATAATGATTAGCACATCTTTTAAATTAACATTCTTGCCCTTAGTCCACAGAGCCAGGTTAAAGCAGACTCATTTTTTCCTATATTGCAAAATATTTTTTCATCATTTTTTCGTTTTGTCATTGACATTCTGGCCACTAAAAACTCTCTTAATAGAGATAGCTCAGAAAAAAAAAATAATCTACTTTTACTTTCCACAAATAAAACATTTTTGATAGAGAGCCATCTATATTTAGATAGGTGGGCAACTTCACCTCCACAGACCTCCAGACGACTCTTCCAACCTACACTACCCTATGATTACCCAACACAGTGCAAACCTTCACTTTTAAGTTTTCATTTTAAGTAAATTATTACCAAAAAAAAAAAAAAAAAAAA
>VYZR01127717.1:60196-82155 GCA_013400675.1 Oxylabes madagascariensis
ACTGCTAAGCAGTATTCATAGGTTATGAATAAAACTATTTAAAGGATAATCTAAGGGAGCCTTTTCATCAATATTAAAGTCATTGCACATTATTCTGAGTTACTGGAGAAGGATATTCCTCTAACTGCTCCCAAACTGTGATTCCCAAACTAGGAATCGCAGCCTGGAATATGGAATCTGCAGGTGATCCATACAAAGTGTTATTTTCAGGTGTATCTTTAGCCCCGCAACTCCGACAAGAAGTTTGAAGTCCTTTTCTGAGCACCCACAGGAGTGAAGAAACAACTCTTTTTGTATCATTTGTTTTCTCATTGAGGAGCCAGGATCTGGGATTTTTTTTTTTTTTTTAATACAGCAAGTGAGGGTTTTTTGCTGGAGCCTGAGCTGCAGGAGAAGGTGGGAATATCTTCATCAATGTCTCAGATTCCCCTTCTGTAATTGCAGCATCTGTAGGGGCTCTCTTTGGGTTGGAGCATCACAGAATCATGGAATGGTTTGGGGTGGGAAGGGACCTCAAAGCTCATCCAGTTCCACCCTATGCCATGGCCAGGGACACCTTCCACCATCCCACGTTGTCCCAAGCCCCATCCAACCTGGCCTTGGACACTTCCAGGGACCCAGGGGCAGCCACAGCTTCTCTGGGAAACCTCCCCACCCTCACAAGGAAGACTTTCTCCATAATATCTAAGCTGGCTTCACAGCAAAGCCTCACAGCTTCCCAGTAACAGGAAGGAATTTTCCATGCTGCTGCCATCCCTAGTGGATCCTTAAGGACAAGAACTTTGAGATGTGAGTGTCTGATCCAGGAATACAAAAGGCCCCAGCTGGACAGAAAGTGGCAGGAGAAAACTCAGGTGCTTCAGCAGAAATCCCAAATGAAGCAAATTGTGCAGGCGCCCCTCAAGGCAGCAGAAACACCAGTGCAGGTCCTGCCTTTCAGTCCATTCATGTTTTTAGGATCACAGGAAGTGCACTCCAAGTTTTCCATCAGGTATTTTGACTTTTGGGCCACAGAAGCCTCCCGATCTCATCCTGAGACATGCAAATGACAAATTTTATTTTTACACATCCCTCAGAAAGGCAAATGAAGGGTTAGCATGTCCCTCAAAAGCCAGCCTGAAGCTCAAAGGCACTTTTTAAATCTAATAACTGCATTCACTACCTAAATCTATAAACTTTATATACATAAAAATGACTTGTAAAAGAAAAATGGTGAATTTGAGGCAACATGAGAACCTCCAGCTCCCACCACAGGCTTTTAAGGAAATGCTTCACTACAGGGTGGGCAGACTTTGCACATTTCCTTGGTTTATTTTTAACTATTACAAATGAAATTGGAATTACTTGCTAGAAAATAATTAAAGAGGTTTTGGTCTAAATGTCGCCCAGAAACTCAAACTGAAGCAGGTGTACAAACCGAGTTGAACACCAGGATATTTGGAAAATTTTTCAGAAAAACAAAAAAATCTTGAAATAAACTTTATGATACCTGATTACAATGCAAAAAATGTAAATGGTTTAATTACCTCAATGAGCAAAAGGTCCTTCACCACATATACATATACATATACATATACATATACATATACATATACATATACATATTGCATAGATACATACACACCCCTCTCATCTTTAAATAAAATCTTCTATATGAAAGATTAAGTTTAATAAAACACACCAGTAAGCTAAGAATAATTTTTAAAAATGTGTATTAGGACCTTGCAGTTACCCAAAAGCAAAGGAAAAAAAATTTTCTTGAACATAAAGAAAAATCCAAATATGCTAAAAAAATCCAAGCAAGTAGAGGGTACAAGTAGCTTTAACTGACACACAGCCATAATACAATAGGATTACTGACTCTTAATATGCTGTCCAAAATTAAATTAATTTAATTGGCTCTCTTCCCTCATACCCCAGGAACACAGGAGAAAGATAAAACTCTCTTTCCCCGCCAGCGCAGGAGGTTGATCATTTACTACAAAGCACGGAGGGCAAGGAAAATCGATGCTGCTGAGTAAAAGAACTCTGTGTTACCAAGACATTTCTCTTCCTAATAGCAAAAGAAAAGTGGCCATGAAAACTTGTCAGGAGTCACTTCTTGGCAAGACTTCACCTAAAAGCACTTTTCTCATCCTCCCTTTCTTTACTTGGTTTCCTTCCTCCTATTTCTGTCATTTTTTGCATTTTTCTCACTATCTGATTATGTTAAAAATATTTTTTTTTCATTTTCAAACTACCTTTGGCTGCTGAATACCCAAAAGATTTGTTTCAATGAGCTCCTTACAAAGGGAGCCACAAAGCAAATCCAAGCCTGGCCACTCCGGGGCACAGGGCTCTACCCTTTCACAATGAGACACAGTCAGGAATGTTTTCCGGTAATATCAGGCATAATTCCTGCCAGTGGGATTGTGTCTGATCCCAGAGGATGAAACAGCTGAGAAGATACCACAGGCAAAATTCTCCACATCTCACAGACAGCTCAAAGGTGACGTCTACAGTCAGGAGCACTGAGATTGTCTGTGATAATGACAATTGTGAGGACATTTGTCATTGCAAAGGATACTCAAGTTTCATGTAAAAAAAGACAAGAGAGCACAGCAAACACTTCCCTTTCTAAAAATAAAAAGCAGAGTAAGAAAAAACCCTAAGAGTTCACAAAGAGTGATGAGAGTATTGTCAACTTCATGCCACTACAAGGTCATAAAATCCAGAGATGCCGTTGGTGGGCAGAGGTGGGCGCAGCATTTGAAAAAATCCTAGAATGGTTTGGGTCAGGGGAGACCTTAAAGTCCCATCCCAGGGATACCNCCTCTCATCTTGACCCTTTCAAACATATCTGTGTCTTTCTTATGCTGCTTTTAGGAGAAAATTGTTTAGAAGATTCTGTGTTTTACACAGAACTATTCCACCTGCAGCTCCAATAGCTTGGAATTAGATAATGACCAAATCTGCCTAAAAGTGCCCAGCTCTCACTCTGAAGGAAAACAGGAGTAATGAGTCCCACACACCTACACTGCAGATCCTGATCCTGGCCCAATTCTCTCATGAGAGTGTAAATAGAGACCATTTCAAGTTAAAATCTTACAGAATAACAGCTAAGACCACAAGACAATGAATTTACAGGCTGTTAATTGAGCATCCATAAAAATATTCTCCCTTTTCATCAAGACACATTGGGCAAAGTACATCACTCTTAAAATTGTTGTCTGAAAAGTTAGAAAGGTTGGAAAGAACTGGCAATAGCTGGGCCTTAACATTAGCATAAACACATCAAATATTCATTACAGCTGAGCACTCATTATGTCAGCAGCTGAATTAAACAACAAGAATAATGTTTCCCAACCATAAAAATAAGTGCCACAACAGTCTCCTGCACCAGAGCAATTTTCACGAGGAGACAGTGTTGCAGAAACCACATTGTTCTCTCAGCTAAAACTGCTTCATTCACTACAAATATATTGGCTTTTAACAGTTTCTTTTCAGATGAATTTCTACCAAAGAGAAAGAATTATGTTCTACAATGTGAATCCATATGAAAGGAAAAGCATCATACTGGGACAATGGGGTCTATTGCAACACCAGAATGTATCTTAAATGCAAAATTACACCAACACTATGAGTTTACCAGTTTAATCATAGCTTTAAAAAAAAAATAAATACAGCAGACATTACAAAAACTCATTTATATGAAGTTTTTACACTGGCTGCACAAAACCAGAAAAGTAGAGCTGGAAATGGAATGGCAGCAGAACAAAACATCTCAAGCCCTTGAAATGCATCACAACTGTGAACAACTAATGGAAAGACTTATATAAATATAAAGCCATTGATATAAACAAAAGCCTTATAAAAGGTAAGTAATAATGCCATTAGGACAAGGAGGAATGGCTTTAAATCAAAAGAGGGTGAATTTAGATTATATACAGGGAAGGAATTCTTCCCTGTGAGGGTGGGGAGGCCCTGGCACAGGTTGCCCAAAGAAGCTGTGGCTGCCCCTGGATCCCTGGAAGTGTCCAAGGCCAGGCTGGGGCTTGGAGCAACCTGGGACAGTGGAAGGTGTCCCTGCCCATGGCAGGGGGGTGGAACTGGATGAGTTTAAGGTCCCTTTTAACCCAAAGGATTCCTCCCTCCATGATTCCATCATGTCAGTGAAAGCAATAAGCCTTAACTATGTAGAGATCCTCTCTTTCCTTGAAGTCCTTCCTGCCTTCCCACCTACGGAGTTCAGAAAGAAGATGGACAATGAGCAAAGAATTCACAACCAAGGACAGAGCAACGCAGCTCTCTCCCAGCTGGGAATAGATTATAATGGAAACTCATGGGCAAACACCAGACTGGTCTTAGAAATGCTGCCTAAAGCAAGAGGAGGTTACAAATTCCCTGGAGAAGATTTTATCAGTGGATACTACCTACAGTTCAGTGCAAAACTTCCCAACCTACCATGTTCAACCATTTCTATCAATACAGGTCAAAACAAACTGAGGTTTTTTTGAGTATGCTCCTTCTGAACCTACACATTTTCTTGCAGTCTGTCCTCTCCACAGTCTCTGCAGGTGCTTTAATCTGGGATGGAATTTTTATTACCAAAATCACTGTCTGTGGAAAATGAAAATTTGAATCATCTTAACACTCTACTGTCTGTAGAGTTCTTGGTTGTTACTTGCTGTGCATTAGATGAACAAGAAACAGACTTTATTCCTATTCCTATCTGCAGGACTGGAAAAAACACATCTGTGGGGCTTCCAAAACAAAACCCACACAGGAATCTTTCATGGAGCCAAGCACTTTTACTCTGTGTCTACTCTTACACTGCACACTTGGTGCTGTGCTGAGGTGTAAAAGGTACAAAGGTTTGCATGGAAAAATCAATACAATGGAAACCTCTCAGTGCTGAAATCCAAAGTTTGCATTTCAAGAAGGAGGACTAAACCCTTGTTCTGTGCCAGGAAAAAAGCAGGAACTCTTATGTGCATAATCCAAGAAGACGGTCAAAGACATTTTCCACTTTGATGTAATTTAGCGGAGAAAAAAACAGTGTTTTTTTCATGCTTCTTCTCTTATTCTTTTACTGTTAATTTATATGGAAGATCTTTTCATTGCAGTTTAGTGAACTCAGCCAAACCTTTCTTCAGACATTCCAGTTTCCTTTGGCATTCAGTAGAAGCATTGTGTCCGTACGAGGGAGACACTTTGCTTGGGATCTGATTAATTCCTAAACTGTGGATCTGGAAGTGTCTGAACCATCAGTCATGGACCAGCTGCTCCGGGAGGTGCTGGATGTCCCATCCCTGGAAGTGTCCCAGGCCAGGCTGGACGGGGCTTGGAGCAACCTGGGATAGTGGAAGGCGTCCCTGCTCAAGATCAGGGATTGGATATTCCCTGATTTCTCTCCTATTAATCTGTTGATTAACAGGATAAGAGCACACAGAGCAAACAGTGCTGCAAACGCTGCACATGTCCCGTTTTAAAACCCCAAAATTTGATGGTACAGAGGTTGTAACTTCAGACAAACCAGAATTTGACACAGGCTGAAGAGGTCAGCAGCAATCAGGAGAACAGATGACACAAAGACTCTGCTTGATCCTGGCAAATTTAGCAAAAATAGGTGATTAAACAAATATAAGGGAAAGACAATAATGGGAATGTTTTGCATGACCTATAATTTATCCCTAAAAACATTTTCAATTCCATAGCATCCAATAAATATGGAAAGACAGCTGTAGTGACTCAGAGGAACAGATGTACACTGGGCATAACTTAATTACAGAAAAAAATAGGAAAAACATGGATGTCCATAATTATTAACAGTGCAAGCTTCTATTATTTCTACAACAATTTCAGTAAGAAAATTATCAGAATCAGTCAGATCCTAAACAACTGTGAGCTATTCCTCATCTATAAATAAATGAGAATACAGCAGACAATATAACTTTAAAATACTACAAATTAGTATTTTTATATTCTCACCATTTTTTCTTCTATTTTCCCATCTTTTATGGTTATAAAGAGAGTGACTCACAGGACTGATGGGACAACCTCCCTAATCACCTCCTAAAGGTGTTTATTCCTGCACAATGACTACAAAAATTACTCAACTCACTTAAATGATACTTTAAGAGTTACAGTGGACAAAAAAATATTGATTTTGCAGGAAATTTTTGTGGCATGGATAAACACTGTGGCCTACATGGAGTAAAGGAGTGGAATTCCACACAAGTCAATCCCACTGTGCCAAGAGAAAACACTTTGGAATGGTGGACTGAAAATAAGCAATTATTCTGGATTAATGGTAAAGAATAAATGGTAAATGGAAAGAGCCTTAAAAAATATATAAAATATAACTTTTTAATTTTTTTTTTTTTAAATATAGTTAGAGACATTGGCTGAGGACACCTCAGCACGTGGAGTTCTACCATATGCAGAATATCAAGATAACCTCCCATGGCTATAGGAACACAAAATAACACCCAAAGTTTTAACATTTATATTATTGTCCTACAGCCATATTTAGGGAGAATCCACAGTCATATTGAGAACTACTCATTGTAGTAGCTCACAGTCATGCTGAGCACTACTCATCTCCTCCTTGTCCAATAACCACAGGGGTTCAGAGTAAGCATTCATTTTAAAAACGCTTTAATATATCAATATAAAAAGCGCAAACTAAGCCCATTCCAGGCCTATTTTGATCTCAAACTACTTTGACACTAAGTAAAACAGCAGAGTAAACCCTGGTTTATGTCTACTAATCACCACAAATTAAATCAGACATTGGCCCATCACAGTATCAAACGTGATGCTTCAATGTGAAATATTATCTGTGGTTTAATAACAAAAATGAAGTTAAACACCAACCCCCANAGTTCTACCATATGCAGAATATCAAGATAACCTCCCATGGCTATAGGAACACAAAATAACACCCAAAGTTTTAACATTTATATTATTGTCCTACAGCCATATTTAGGGAGAATCCACAGTCATATTGAGAACTACTCATTGTAGTAGCTCACAGTCATGCTGAGCACTACTCATCTCCTCCTTGTCCAATAACCACAGGGGTTCAGAGTAAGCATTCATTTTAAAAACGCTTTAATATATCAATATAAAAAGCGCAAACTAAGCCCATTCCAGGCCTATTTTGATCTCAAACTACTTTGACACTAAGTAAAACAGCAGAGTAAACCCTGGTTTATGTCTACTAATCACCACAAATTAAATCAGACATTGGCCCATCACAGTATCAAACGTGATGCTTCAATGTGAAATATTATCTGTGGTTTAATAACAAAAATGAAGTTAAACACCAACCCCCAACCCTCACCTCCACGCTGAAATATGCCATGTTAAGGCACTGTACAATCCAATCCAAAACAGATATTAATGAATCATTAAGAATTGAACACAAATTGTTCATTTATGAAGTTATTAAACCCATCCAATAATTAAGGATCATAGATGAATGGTGGCAATGAATAAGCAGATTAAAGAATCCAGAAAACTCCAGCTGATAAAGAAAATACATAAATACAATAAACCGTGTCAAATTACACCAGAAATTCCATTTGCATGCAGTCCAACCAATGTTCAGGTTCCAACCATTTAAACCTGGCAATTCTAATTTCATTTTTAAATTGCCAAATTGGGATATTCTCCAAAAAATCAGCACTTAGATGAACTTTTAAAATCAAAGAGTTTAGCAGGAAGAAAAATATTTTATAATGTAGGCCAAAAGAAATGTGCAGTGGTGTGTATCTCATTCAGGAACCCAAAATGTACTGACGAGATATTTCAGAGATAAACGTGTTTCCAACATTGTAGCAACTGCTTCAAAATAACTTCAGTGTCCACAGATGTTGAAATATTTGTACAAATATTTCTCTTTACAAATGCACTGCAAGCACCCACATGTTGATCATGTTTAAAACCTGAATTCATGAAATTATGTAGGTACCTGGGAGGGAAATATGGTTATATTAATGTATCACTTAGAAATATAATGGTCATTTTAATATTTCCCTTAGTGGCAGCACTATAAATGTTTTCTGTTGTTTTCTGAATTTTTATAGGGCACCCAGTAAAGATTTGGTTCGGAATGTCACGACTAAAGAAAACAGCAAATGCTTTGAGACTGCGCACGATTTCTGAGAAATAAAGGGAATTCCTTCCAGAATTCCCCATGGACAGACAAACTTAGGGCACTGTTGTGATGCAAACTCAGCCCAGCACATCCCCGTGTCCCCGAGCACATCCCATGGCAATGCCTGCGCAGGAACAACAGACAAGAACCACACAGAGAGCAGAACTCAACTCCTCCAAACACTCCCCTTCCACCCAGGATCCATTTGAAATCCCCCACGGCATACCTATTCCCACACAGAGCTGCTGGGGATATTTTTTAAGGATTTATAAAGAGAGGGTTGCTGTGCGAATAATGGAAATTTTTCTTCAAAACTCCCTGAGAAATCCTATTAAAAGGTTTCAGTGCACCAAATATTAATCACAACAGCATCTTACCCACCATTTAACTACAGTATCTTTCAAAAGGCTCACTGATGTAGTAAAAAATCAGACAGATCTTGCTAAGAAACCAATTTAATATAATATTAAGTACCCCAAGTTTTTGACATCATCAAAAAGACCAGTTAATTTTAGCAGTCTCATAATCCAAATGTCACAGTTAAAACACAAACACATTCCTATTAAAAACCTTTCCAATAATGTTGTTTCTTCCCTTCAGCAGGGAAGAATGAGGGAAATGTAGTTGTGCAGCATGCCAGGAATTGCACATCTCACAGGCTGAACAATCCAGCTTTTAAGGATAGGGTAATACTTACTCCAAGCGAAGCCGATCCGTAAAAATCTACGGTTTACAGTTACTCCCTGAAATAATAATTCTGATTGTCACAGCAGCAGGAGGATAATCCCAGCACATCCAGGCCCAATAGGCAGTGTGATCATATTTGCCTCCAGGAAATCAGCAGGCAGGTACCTCTCTCCCTGAAAATCCAGGCACCTTTGGAGAAAACAATGGACTTTCAGGTCCTTCATTTTATTGAAATCGTGAAGCATCCATGCTTCAGCTGTCACTGATTTTTTAGTCCATTTTCTTTTAATTTCTGAGAAAAGAGCAGAATTTTTCACTGTTTGCAGCAAACAGGTCCTGTAACTACAAACTGAAGTTTCCGTATCCAGTGCCATCAACTGTGTCATCTTCAAACATTCCTCACTTGGCAGCAGCCGATATTTTTCCATCTCTTGTTGCTTCTAAAAGTAGAAAATTCAGCGATTTCAGAGGCTCTCTAGGAAGATGCACTGAAGGGAATGTTTGAGAGCAGGAGCAGAATAACCACGCTCTGATTTTGCCCTTCAGGCATAGCCTGGGTGTCTTCGGCGTGCCCTGCTGGGTCTTCAGGTTTGTCCCTAAAGGCTGGGACATGGAGCCAGGACAGCACCAAGCAGCAAAAACAAACATTGTGGCTTTAAGAACATACTCACTTTGCTATTGAGGTGTCACAACTTTCTCTCTACTCTTACTTCACTGCTGGGTCAGATGAAAGCTTTAAGGAGGTTCCATTAAAAGTTCATTTCTGTCGAGAGAAATGCTGGAATTCCCGTTCCGAACGTATTCCAAAGGAGATCAGGTTCGGTTTTAAAGCATGTTTGTGTCGATGAAAAGTTTTTGTTTTGCTGCAAAAAATGAAAATTCTCCCTTTTATTTACACATTCCCTCTGCAATCTTCCAAGTTAGTCGGCTCCCTTACAGTTTATCACACATAGGGGAAAAAAAAAATCACCAAATATCGTATTTCCCATATGTACAAACTGACATTGTGGAGGCTTCATTAAAAGCTTTTATTTCTCTGCTCACTGCTAACTGGACGTCATTTAATGTCACCACCACTTCCCAAGAGCCCAAGAGACTTAAAAAGCGACGGAAGTTTGAAAACCAAAAAAAAAAGTTGTGAGTTTTTCTGTACCCCAGGACGGTTTTCTTTCGCGAAGCTCAAGCCGAGACAGCAGACAAAAGAAGCTGATTTGACTGAGCCGTGCCAAGTCTTGCCTTTTTTTCTTCCCTCGCCTCGCTCGCTCTCTCGCTCTCTCGCTCGCTCGCTCCCAGCATGGCAACCTTCCCGAGCAGTCTTGGCGGAGCTCCAGCCTGTGCCAGCCTGTCTGAATCCTTGTTTTCCAAAAAGATGCTCTTTGCGAATCAATTAATAGATTTCCAAACAGGAAACTGTGGGTCAGTAACCAAATCTTGGCACCAACAGCCGCTGCTCCTGCCAAATCGGCTTTATAGATTTCATGGTTCCCTACCTTTTACAATGGATGCAACGTTTGTGCTCCCAGATCGTGGAGCACTGGAAGCCATTCCCTGTTCTCGCAGGGATAAGAAATCTGCTCGCTAAAAATGTCCGCATGCGACACATGAACAACCTGCAGTAAATCAAGACTCTTTGGAAGGCGGGCGTATGTGTAATTTTAATAAGCACCAAATACTCCTTAAAATAATGTGTTTTCATTCTCTCCTCCCCAGAATGATGGGAAGATGCCAGGAGCAGGAGACGTATAGATTTGAATTAAGATCACTCTCAGAAGTCACGCACATTTTAACTTTATCTGAACTCCAGCTTGAAAACAACCAGTCTTCTCAATTCCACCATTATTAAAAACCAGCTGAAAATTAATAAGAAATCGGATCCCAGCTCATGCACAACAAATCTCCCCACGTCCGTAGATCCAATGATGTCATCTGTTAATTCAACAGCTCAAGTTCTTGTGGCACTCAGAGCAGAAATGGCTCAGCATTAACAGTCAACTCTGGTGGGAAATTTTCTGATGTGTTGCAAGACTTTAGGGATGGAAAATTGTATTTGGAACTTGATTCAAGATATTCTAAATGACAAGAATTCATGTGAGGAAAATTACAGGAATAAACTTTCTTTTATCTTCAAGCTATTTGCCAAGGCAAAATGCCAACTTTTTAAAATACATGCATTACATTAATGAGCTAAATAGAATATTCTGAGGGAAAAAACCTTCCTGAAATGTTTAATTTCCTAAGTTTACTCAATAGAGAGTCTCAGAAGTTCACAGAATCATAGAATGGTTTGGGTTGGAAGGGACACTAAAGACCATCCTGTTCCATACCCTGCCATGCTATGGAACCTTCCACTACCCCAGGTTGCTCCAAGCCATGTCCAACCTCCAACCTGGCCTCGGACACGTCCAGGGATCCAGAGGCAGCCACAGTTTCTCTGGGCAACCTGTGCTAGGGCCTCCCCACCTCACAGTGAACAACTCCTTCCCAGTATCCAAGAAAATCCCTCTCTTTTTCTAAAGGTTCTGTTCTGTCAGCGATTGGGTGACCTTATCTAATGATTTTTTTTAAACAACTGGTCAATTCTCTGCCCTTGAGACCTCAGACATCCACCCAAGGTTCCCCTTGTCCTGTTTCCAATTACTGTAATGGACCCATCCATGTTTCTCCCAGTAGCTTCCCAACTCCAGAAGAAACACCATTAACTTTAAAATCACATTTTTGCCTCAAAATATTGCATACTCTCTCATTTCCATTTGCACCTTGACAGGGCCAACTTGGGAAAAAACTATGTATAATCTTTCTATTTCTTTTCTTTGTGCACTTGACAGCAAACTCTAATGTGGCACTTTGCCTACACTGAAAGACCATCAGGCATCAACACGAGAACAAAAATATCTCATAGAAATTATTGACAGTGGAATTAACTCTGAAAGGCTACACTACTGCAGCAGGCGCTATTAAATGCTCAGCTTTTAATTAGTTTTCCTTCAAAAAATGTATGCATTGACAACAGGGGACTTCAGCAATGCTAAAAATATATATATATAATTCCAATTGAGATGAACTATTTTACCCATTCCTTCATTACTCTTAGCGGAAGTTAAGGCAGTAAAAACAAATATATTCCTGAGTAGACAAATGTTTTCCTGAAAAGAATTTGGTAACAGGATGAAGAGCCTTATTTTATCCTTCAAAATACTGCTCCAAAGGCAGTGGATCCAACAAGAGTGGATCTCGTGCAGGAACAGTCCACTCTTCCTGGCTTAAAGCCTTTTGTCCAAGGTGTAGTTTACTGGGGCTCTCCTAATTCCCTCTCTCAAGGACTCCAACAGCACCACTCCACTGGAATTGCTCCCAGGTCCCTCTGTGACACCTCCCAAGATGCATCCTCCAGTCCAAGGTGCTGATATCTCTCAATGGAACTCATTTCTCCTCCTTCATTTCTCCTCCTTCACATAAAGAAGTTTCCAGCTGAATGAACTGAGCCCTCAGTATCCTCCAGATAGGAAGAAAACATAAAACTTTCTCCACACCTTGTTCTGGGCCCTTTTTTCATGTTTTCTGCCTGGTTTTCACTGTGTTCCCCCCCTCAGCTTCTCCAGTTTGTTCTTCTTGTTGTTGTCTTCTTGTCCCTCACAGTTCTGAAGCCAGCCCTTTCCTTTACTTCCTGCACAAAGTCTATGGATTTTTCCTTGGAAGGCTGCAATAATTCAATACTCAACTCCCAGATAACTTGACCTGAACACCAGGTTCTGTAGCAGTGACTCCATAAAGTGCTTTTTGACTCTCACATGTTTCTCCTGAGCATTCTGCTCTCCAGCTGTCCTACTAATGTTCATTTGATGTTACTCTCTTCTAATACACAAAATATGGAAAGAGTCAAATTCCTCATCACTAGTATTTTCCTATCCATCTCCAGTCCAAATTTGACCACCTTTGTTGTTTACCATAACAGAACCACATGGAGCTCTGTCCTTCAACACCATCTATATCCCCATGCTCAGAGAAAAATCCCTGAATTTATCCTTTTGCAGTGTCTTAACTATCACTGGTCTTTCTTGGGAAAGTTAGGAAGAAAATAACATTGTGCCTTGGTCATCATTCATTTCAATTTTTTTTTTCATCTTAGACTTGATGATCTTAGAGCTCTTTTCCAACCTTGAAGATTCTGTGATCTTTCATGCATTTTACCTTCATGCCCCTGGAATTTTTTCATTTAAAATTCTCCCACTGAAAGCCTCCTGATGTTGTCGTATCCCTTTTATCCATGTATTTTTCCATCGCTCTCAAATGCCGCTGTGTGTCCCCAGTGTGGTACACCTGGATGCCTGTCCAAGTGCACCTGTGAAGCGAGAATGATTTCCCACCTCCCAAGTGGAAAACTTCGGAATAGAAGAAGTAGCTCATTCATTTAAGCTGTTCTATTTGGAACACAACCCCAAAAAGTTACTTTCAAATGTCAGGTATAGCTTTTATTTCCCTTTTTCTCTTCCTTGCTGGACACCTCAGGGTCATGGACCAATGAAAGCTGTGTAACACTTCATCCTGACCACCTGATAAGAGGTCAGTCTGGGTGTGACAGTCCCCAAAATATTTTATTTTTAAAACTAAACACATTGGAATATCTGGTATATCAGGGCAACTCTATCAGTCTTTCTGCTATTACACTCCTGTTATCATTTGTGGGCATTTCCATTAGAGATAAGTGAAGCCAGTGCCCCTGAGGACAAGCCAGAGGTTTTTAGGAGTCTAATTTTGGAGCCAGATGCTTTGCTGATTTATTGCTGAAGGGTGAAAGTGCAGCATGTGACAGGAAAAAGGCTCCTTTTACCTGGGCTGTTCATACAGAGATGATGACAAAGAATTTCCTATTGACTCTCCACTTTTCTGGGTTTTATTATTACACAGCCAAACACTGGGCAAGCTCTAAGAACATGTAAGTGAGTGACTGTAGCTATTACACAGAGACCAGTAAAATGAGAAGGAATACTGAGAGAAGGAGAAAAAGAAGCAATATTGCAGCCACCCAGAAGAGGCAAGGGAAGACAGCAAGAGCTGAAGTCAACATTTCAAGAATTAACTAAATAAAATGCAAAAAAAAAATACAAGAACAGAGGAATAAAGGCCTATAAATGCATGAAAAAATGGAACATGAAGGACCAGACCTGCAAGGGCCTCAGGTCCTGCAGATTCCCAAGGTCAGTCAATACAGGGACCACCTTTGGCAGCTTGTTTTGCACAGTTTTGCACGTCCCTAATTAATTCTGGTCCAGGATGGGCTGTCTCCTCCTGGCAGCTGCCCCCCTGCCACCTGCATTTACCATTTATCATTTTGACAACATCATGTATGCCTGACTGTGGTCTTTCCGTGCCATGGAAAATATTAGCCCCAGGAACGGACAGCTCCAGCTGAATCCAGGTGAAAATCACGGCAGCGGATCCGCGAGCCCGGTGGGTTTAGGGCTGGCACTGTCACACTGTGGGGTGGAGTCCTCCGGCTTTGCAAGGCTAATAAATGACAAGACCAAACTCTATGGGAAGTTGTCAACAACTTCCTAAAATCACTGTGGGATTATCCTTCAGCTGCTCATCGTGTGCTGGCATTCCACCCCAATTTAAAATTCCAAATCCATGGATCAATCTCCACTAAACGTGTTCTTCTTCAGTTTCATTAAGACTAGATGTTCCAGAGTATTGCCAACAGAATTTGCATTCTTAGGTCAAAATATTTTCCCATTCTCTCCATCCAGTACCACCCAGAATACTCCCAATATAAAGTGTAACATGGATTTTTAAATCCTGTTGGTACCATTAATTGTTTATTATCTCCTTTTAGTTCTCAGGAGAAAAACAGCTACAGGCAGGGCTGAGTGGCATTTAAAAAGCGATTGCAGTGTGCAACACGGAAAATAAATGCACAGAACTTGAGGTAGAAATAGTTAGTCATAATAAATCCACTTACAGTTAACTTGGGTGGAGTGCAAATAGACTTGTGGCTAGAAATTCTCAAATATCTTCAATTACTATGAAAATGGAGGCTCTAAAAAAACCAAATAACTAAGAGAATTCATCCAAAATTTGGTCCAGTTAGGCTCTCATAATTTCAGGTATGAGAAATAAGAATATATTCTTTGTTTTGCACTAATAAAGGGATTTATTGTAAAATTCAAGTACAAAGTGTTTTGTGTTCAATAACTGAATTTTCACTAATTAAATATTTTAAATGGTTCTACAGAGATCAGTATTTAAGTATTCCTCATCTTCATCCAGCCACCAGCCCAGAGAGTGCTGGGTTTTCCTCATTTTTCACTTCCATTATACTTAATACTTTCACAACAGGAGTACCTGGGAACATCTGTGCACAGGTATTCAAAAGGATAAAATATACATTTGGTGATTTTTTTGCCTCTCATTCAAAAAATTTGCTTTTAATTATTGTAAACTAAATCAAACACTGAGTAGGTTTTAATTGGTATGTGAATCTTTAACACAAAGATGACTCCTTAAACAAGGACTTAATGAGAAATGAGTTAATGCAAAAGGATTGTAGGAATAGGGCAAAAAGCTAGCCTGTCATTTCTTCTAAGTGTAGCTAACAAGTAATCTTTAAGTTCCCATATGAAGCTGTTCTGAAAATGAGAAGTTCCTTTAACACAACAATCTATTCTGAAGGTGAAAAATAAGTGCATCTGTAATAACAAGAGATTTGTCCCATGAAAATCAGTAAAGAAAATATGTAAACAAGCCAAGAATAGATAGATTTGATGGACAAGTGTCTTTTACTAACCAATAGAATAATTAACAAGCAAGCTATTAACCAATTAAAAGTCACCCTTTGTAAAAACTGTATGAAAGACAGCATGCAACCACAAGAAAAGAGCCTTCTGAACTTTTATAGTGTCACTCTTTGTGTCATGAACAATAAAGGGTGACTGTGGGAGTCTGCAATTCCACCCCACCAAGGACTGGATGGAGGGACACTCAAATCCTGCTGATGGCTCCTTCATAAACCATCCTCTGGACTCGTGTCACCAGCCCAGGCACAACATCATCCAAAACACGGTGTTGTGTGCAACTGTCAACTGGGAACGGTTCCAAATCTAGGAATTTCAGAGGAACGTACTGGTTGACCAGGGAAAGGGCAGACCCAGGATCTCTCCAAGGGTTTAAGGATGATCTGAGTCATCCCCACATTCCCAGCCAGGGGCACATTCACAGTCACAGAAAAAATCTGCAATTCCCACCCTGGGAATGCAGCATCAGGCTGCATCCAACTTTTCCTGGGTGAGATGGGATCCTCCTCCAGTAAAAGACAGCGTCTTTCAGGTCATTTGAAAAGAAATTTGATGACTAAGAATGGCACAAGGGACCAGACAACATCAAATAAAGAAGTGTAAACAACTGGTAAGAAAACAAATGCATTAAAGCCACTCAACGGGAAGATACAAGGTGTGAGATCCTACCCCAAATCCCTTCGAATTCAGGTTTTAAACAGGAATTGTGTTCAGCTGCCAACAACATGAGAAGACACCTTTCAGAAGCAGAACTTCAGAACTGAACTGGGCAAACAGATAGGCCATTGGTCCTGCTGCTTCATTCCAGAGGATGCAGGAGTCCAGGGCAGTTATACCCATTTATGACTGGCTTTATGAGAAATGCTAACAAAGTGGAGGAGGGTCAGAACATCCTAAAATCATTTTAAAAAAGGGATCTTTTCTAAGTTCTGACTTTCTGAAATTAATATCTTAAGAATCAACTGTAAACTTATCTCTAGGTCATCTTATGAGTACTTTTCTTGATACAAAGATGTATTAGAACATATTAGGACATTCTCCTTAACAATCCACCCTCTACATTTGGTTTGCCTGCTCATTTCTTCCCTTTCCTGTTCCCTTTCTGATTGGTAACTTGGAAAATTGTCACTCAAGATCCTACTGAAATGAAACATTATTATTCTATGAGAAGTTTATTTTATTGCAAGTTGTCTGAGTGCAACCTCTTCAAGATGAGATTTTATCTCTGCTCCCCAGATCAAGCTCAGTAAGTGCAGGAGGAGGTTTGCATATCCCTGTTTAGGTAAGAAGGAGAATTGCTGAGGAAGAACATAAACAGAAGAAAGAAGCAATATAAATAGTCAACACAGACCCTATATATTGTAATGTTATCTCTGGTGCAGTTATTATGGTTCTGATGATCTTAGACAAAATCTTATAAGAGTTTGCTAAATCAGCCACTGATTCCCTGACTTGGAATTTTGCCATTTTTTAAAATGTAAACTCAACACTGGGGAAGAGCAGATGATTACAGACATTTTCTCTCCAAGAGAAGCAGATCAGCTGCCATCCTACTGATCCCAATCTCAATGATCTCCCAAAGTCCCTTCCAACCTGGATTGTCCTGCGATCCCATTCTGCCGTACACAGGTACCAGTCCCCTGCCAGTCCCACCAAGGGCTGTCTGGAGTCATCCCTCTCCTCCCTCAGCCTATTTAGTCATTAATGCCAGACTCCCCCGATTCCTGCTCCCACTTCAGGAGCTCTGGGATGAAATTTTCAGGAGTTGAATGTTTGATGAACCAAAAAGTACATTTCCAAGCCTGTAAACAGTGAATAGGGAATGTCAGAAACACAAAGACATTTCCACTGTCTGTCTCTTGCACAACACTTCTCATTCCTCTACTGGGCTCCTAAAAGTTTTGAGCCAGAGACTCAGGCACCAAATCTCTACCTCCAAAGTCCTCAAGTCTAAACAATTGTCCTCAAGATGGGGGATTTCTGGCTCACATTGAAGGACACTAAAAAAATTAGTTTCTGCTGGAGTTCTGCTTCTCAGCCATCCTGAAATGTGAGCATTCCTTAAAGCATCTCTGGAGGCTTCTAGGAAGTCAAATTCCTGGGAAATCAATCCCAAACTAGAGTTAAAATACAAGTATCATCTACCTGGCCACATTTCTCAACAAAAAATAAGATCTTATCTTCAAAACAAAGACCCAAACAATCTCCACTAATTCCAATTTTGCATTATATGCAACAGGAATTAACAATGAGCAATACATGAGAAACTGCAGTAACCATCCCTGGATTGTGATGGGTTTTATTGCACAGGTTTTTATCTGATTTGTACTAAGGGCTTATTTATGTGCATTATTTTAATTGTACTGGAAATTAAATGCAAGCTTCGTACGTATCATAAAAATTTGCAACAAAGTAAGTGCAATAATCAAATGTATCCATATCACTGAAATTCCATACATAATAATTAAAAGATAAGCATGGAAGGATAAAGAAATGCCTATCACATAATAAATTACAAGCCAAACAATTCAATGGTTGCAAAGTAAAAATAAATTCAATAAAAATTACAGAAAGCTGAAGCAATGTACACCACTGTAATTTGAAGATATAAATTTGACAGGAAGACATTAATTAAACCAGAGAAGCATTTAGAGCTGAAAAAATTCAAAAGGAAATACTGTACATCAAAGAAACACAAAAGGACTAAGACACAGGAATTAGTACCTGAAATATTCATGCTATCTTAAATCTGCCTTAAGGGCTATTCTGCACTTATCTTCTCCCAAATCAATTAAGGTGAGGAGTTTTATTATTTACCCCTTGTGTGTTCTGAAGGAACTAAAGATGCTGCACCTCTGCAGTTCCATGTGTAACCAACTTCACTCTCATTTGGATAACCTGACTTTGGAAATTCTTTCCTTCATTATTAGCAATATTGTTTACGAGCATGAACCAGGAAAATTAAAGAAAGTAAAGGAAAAAGCTGTGATTCTGTGAACTGGTATTTGGTGTAGAGAGTTAAATAAAAATACAGCTTTTGACCCTGGTCAATAAATAAAAAAAAAAAATTAAATGCTTGACATTGAATATCAACTACATGGACAGGTCATTAATACAGCAAAGCCAGGACTCTGTCTGGGGCTGGTTATCGCACAGACACCTCCATGTGAGCTGGTCACTGGACCCTGCACTGGTCACCAGACCCTGCTGCAACCAGTGAAAAAAACCAGAATTTTGGGCACTATTTCCCTGACTTAAATGTCTCTTGATGAACCAAACACACCAGTGCCTGTTCTACCTGAGACAGCCTAACTCTGGGTATTGCTGCAGTCACTTCCAGTGCTCTGTCCCACCCCGTTCCTGCTGCAATGTAAAGTTTGCCCCACACTCTCCTACCTGCTGTGGGAAGAGAAGCAGCAGGAAACCTAATTCCATGTCTGGGAATCTACATTCACTTAATTCTGGGGGAACACGTGGGATCCAGGGCACAACGTTACCTAAATGTCCAGTCAGTATCATTCCTGCACTAAAGATAAATGAGCACGATCAGCCAAAGCAGCCAAATGTATCCCAGGACTCAGACAAAATCAGATAAATTATTCTCTAGTCAGGAAAAATAACCTGAGTAAATATAACCTTGTGTTTAACTCCCATAACTGACAGGCTTAACACCCCAAATTTGGAAAATTCAGACATTTACATCCCTTTTCAAAACAGCAGCAATGAGAAGCTCCTGAACCCTGTGTACCACAACCACCTTCGCCCAGGAATAATTATCCCCTTTTATTACGCAACTTTGAATGATCCCTCAGAGCAGCATCCCCACACAACCCTCTCAGAGTAAAGCTCCTCTGGATTCCTTTTTTCATTTCGGAGAGGGAAATTACGGCATCAGCACGAGAAGCCTCCACCAAGCCTCATTTGGATGCAGGAGGCTGCCAGTTGGGTGAAGTTTCTCCCCATTTAGGCGATGCTGTCTCCCAGCAACCCGGGCTGTTGCCAGGAGAAGCCCCGGGAGTTCTTCCTCCGCACCCCCCGGCTGTGAGCCGCATGCTAAGCAGAGCTCCAGGAACTCCAGGGACTCGAACAACAGACGTTTTTCTCACTTTTTTGTTGTGTTTTTTGAGGGGTTTAGTGATGAATGATGTCACCCTTTCTCTTGGGATGTAGGGAGAGGTGACAAGTAAGTGCAGGGTTATTCCATCAGGGTTATTCCACATCAAAAGCAGCATTTGGCAACTGGATGTGCAGCTCTGTAAATATATTTCCTGTATCCATCCCTCCAGCATGCTCTGTGCCTGTTTCTGGGTTGTTGTTTTCCAGCTGCCAAGAGCAAAAAAAGCATATGCAAACAACAAAAAAATCTCTTTATATTGACTTTATCTTTGCTTCTCCTTGCAGCACCTTCCAAAATGTAAAATGCAATGGTGGGGGAAGGGGGGGTAAAAGTAATGCCTGTTTTTCCAACGAGAGCACAATATTTACAGATGTACAGTTGGCTTGAAAATTAGGTGTTTAGTGTGTGAATATAATTACCTAACAAAGCACAGAAAAAAAAATTAGAGAACTAAAAAAAGCCATGACAGGCAGGATTTCCAAGGAAAATAATCCTGGATGTACCTGTAAAGTTGTAACCACAGATTTGAGAAGTTTTTTCAGATAATAAACAATCACTGGGGCGAGTCGTTTCTCTGCTGTGCATTCTGCTTTCAATCCTTGCATACACAACAAACTTGTAATGAAATTTAATAATTTATGGAAATTGATGGCTTGAGTGTATTTGAGGCAAAGATTGTCTCCTAGAATGAAGAAACAAGTAATTAACTCTTCTGGGTTAGAAAGGTAAATTGCAATTTGGAAAGTGCTAAACCACATATGACATTGTTACTTAACACACTCCACTGAACTGCAGTGGAAGTCGTGTATTGCTTTTTTTGGTCCATATTTCATACAAACTCAATAAAAATGGACAACTAATTAATTCATTATGTAGAATCCTGTACCACATAAGTAAACTGGTGGAAAATTTAAAGAAACAAATCCTCCTAAACCTTAAGACGAACTTTATTTTGAAGTTTTGTCCTGAAGTATGATCTCACTCAAGAATCTTTATTTTAGACCTAAAATACAGTGATACTAAATTCATGTCCGAAAAAATTTTGTATTTGCTCATGATTACAAATTCTTTTGACTAGTGAAGGAAATAAACATGAATATTTTTCATTTTATTCCTTATTTTGAGGACACAGTTTAATGGTGAGCATGATGGTGAGACAAATGGAAGTACCAGACCACAGACCACTGGTTTGACCACAATAATTTCTGTTCAGTGTCTTAAGAATGGTAGAGAAAAAGACTAAGAGGGAGAGCATGTGGATCGTCTGTCAAATGACATTTTTAATCAATGTTTTCTTTAAAGAGTGTGATCTGATTCAAGCAAGAATTAATTCATGGCAATACTGTGCTTTTTTTTTTTTTTTATACAGAAGGTCAGACTAAAATTCACCCCTACCTCCTTCACATTTGTAATTACTGCTCTATTAATCTTTAGATATAAAGCTAAGAGGCCTAATGGGTTTAAACAATCCTAAGGCTCTCTACCCATGAGCTAGACTTTCTCTGCCTCAAAAAAGTCAAGCCACTACAGATGTGTAAGAAGATATTCTCTGACACTGCTCAATGGGAGCAGTAGGAAAAACATTCTTTTAATTTATTACACATCGCTACCTCAGGATATCTAGCAGAAAAAAAAACTCTTTTGTGTGTGTGTGTGTGTGTGTGTGTATATATTACTCAATGTCTACATTCATAGGGCTCCTTGACTACTGCTCCTACCACTGTCATAAAATAAAGTAGTTCATTATATAGTGTAAGAAATATATCCTCACATACTCAGAAAACACAGCCACGTTTCAGCAGCAATCAAACTAAAATTAACTCTGAAAAGTAAAGTTATACAAGAAAGGTAGAAGCAATAAATAAATAATGTGTGTTTTTACTATAAAGCACAACATCATATTGCACCATTATACAAGGATATGAAAGAAGTAATTTTAAAAAATGAATGCAGATGCTCTATTGCAAGGAAAGAAAACAGCACAACAAACTCTAATTCCCAGATTATGAAATTTGGACAACACCTCAACTTGCTTACAAAAAACCTACGTAAAGTTTGCTAATGTCTGTACTCCTTTCAGCTAATGCAGAGTGGTGTATCCAGGTATAACTGCGTGATTTTCTTGGATCCTCAGTGTGCACAAACATCTCTGGAACTTCAGCCTCCCTCCAGATGAACTCTGGGAAGAGCCTGGTGCTCCTCCACAGGGATCTCAGCAGTG
>VYZR01127719.1:1781-21409 GCA_013400675.1 Oxylabes madagascariensis
GCTCAACTGGATACAGATGAGAGAATCTGTACTTGGTGCGGACAGATTTCTTAGGTTTTCAGATTCCTTATGAGATTTTTAAATGTTTTATTTATTTTTTCTTTCTTCACAAAAGACAAAAAAGCACTTTTATTCACATTTAACAGATACAGGTTTCACTTGCCTACAGCAGAAGGAATATGAATAGAACAGAAGAGGAAGGACTTCCATGTTATTAGTTGCATTTTCTCTAGATCTGAAAAAAAAGGTTTATAAATTTTCTAAAAATACCTTTAGGACACACAGCTTTAAGGTAATGATCATGTCATAACCTCTTTAGGGACTATCTGCTCAACACAGAATTGCACAAGTCTGAAGTCTGCTGCTCAGACAGCCCTAGCAAGCTCAGCAGCAAACCATAAAATCACAAAGCACTCATTTTATTGAAGCAGAGTTCATTCAAACATTCTGCAGCTATGGATTTTACTGGGGTTCAGTGAAAAAAAACATTGCTAAGAGATTAAGCTCTGGAGAATATTGAAAAGACTCCTATATGCAATGCAACAATTTTTTTTTTTAGAAAAATATATTTTTGACTTGATTCAACCAGAGAGCACAGAACTTTAGAAAATACACTTACTAGCCTTTAATTTCCTTTTTGTAAGAAAACTATAGTAGCAACCTACTTAGATTAAGTAAGACTAAATTATACCATCAGATGTTAAATATGAAGTCTGTTCATTCTTACTTTCATACTAGCTTTTAGCCTTATGGTCTAAACTGACAAACTTTTATGAGTGGATATACTTCATTTCATGTGAAGAACTAATTTTGTTCTGATGCTGACTGTAAAGGCTTCACAGTTTCTGAGCTGAATTTAAGATAAATGTACCCTGTACTCCTTAGCTAAATGTACCCTGTACTCCTTAGCTCTCTGATGCATCCGTAACAAATTAAAAAAAAAGGCATCTGTATATCTTAAGTGTTCTAGTCTTGATAACAAGAAAAAACCCCAATATTAATCATGATTTTAAGATTCTGACATCTAAAGTCTGAAAAAAATCCTGTTTTCAGTGCCAAAATAATTTACAGATTTTTCTCCAAATTACTTGCTTTTGATTACAGTGCAGTTCAATGGCACAAACCCACCATTACAATCAGTGACCACCCGGGAAAACTCCAAATGAGAGCACTTAACTTTCATCATAAAACACCAGTAATGAATTTTTTTTTAATAATAACTGCACATACCTCAGACATATATGAAAGGTGATTATTTATATTATGAGATTTCAACAGGAGTGTCTTGCTGAACATTGGCATCTCAGTATTGCATAAAACGTGAATACGTCTTCTAGTACAAGAGCGGAAGTATTCCACCTGTTTCAATAGGAGAAAGTCTCCTTTATAAGCCTTTTGCATCTCTAGAGACTTCCTCATGCACATTTTTGTAATTTCCTTAAAAGAAGGGCAAAAACAACCCACACTTAATGTAGCCATTGTTCGCTTTATTACCTTCGGTAGTGGAAAATATATAATGTCCATTTACGCTCACCTCACATAAGCAGGGAAGTTTGTGGCAGTTTGCAGTGTTTCCTCCAGCCAGAACGCTTTGTAATAGGAACTCTGCTTTTAAATGCCTTGGACTCCATGGAGAAGTTGTTTGCATCTTAATTTGTAATATTGTTACAAGTGTTTGTGTCAAGTACAGACTGAAAGCTGCTGTGAAGCTATCAGTGAGTCGACATGAATGAGGATGGTTATGAAACATCTCTAGTCTCTGCTTGTGATTGTGGAATAGGATTTTTGAAAACTTCACACATCGTCAGTAAGTATTTGGACTTAACGCACTCTACACCTTCACAGTGAGGCAAAGGAATCACTGCACAGCATAAGAACATGTAGGGAGGTATCTGCAAAAATTCTGGCTCCAGAAGTGAACACAGTAAAGTGATCAGCCTCAAAAATTGCCACATTAAAATCACTCTCATCTGCTCACCACCACAGCATGTGAATGAGCCAGTTCACCTGCAGCTTGCTCAGAACTATGCACTATGTTTGCTTACTCAAAAAGAAACATGCATGCCCTCAGATTCCCAAATAGCCTTAGGAAATGAAACAAAATAAGACTTTCAGTCAATCCATAAGTTCACCAGGTAAAATGATTTCAACTACCACAATACAGTTCAAAGCAATCCAAACTAATATTTTTTTATATCTAGTTATAAGGTAAAGTACAAAATTGACCAAATCATGTGTAGTTTATTTTACATTTAAAAATCAAACTAGCATAAATGCTATTTCCTACTCCCACAAAGGATCTAGTTGTAACAGAGAAGATGACAAGTAGTATGTGACAGAAATGAAATGAACAAAAGAAAATAATTTCCCTGGCTTTTTATACCAAATCCCTTCATAGGATAAATTCATCACTGACAGAAGATAGATTAAAGAGTATTTTTCCCCTGAGAAGATAATGCTTCCTCATAATTGTAATGTCAAATTCCCTGACATCTGAGCCTACTTTATCTAACACAACTAAAACTGAGAAAAAAAGGATACCCTGCCTACAAGCCTAAAGCAAAAAGTTTGAAATAACTGCACTCAAATGTTTAACTATGAACAGAATCATCTCTTAGCAAGAACAGTGTCTGATGGTAGAGTACCAGGAGAAAAAAAACATCTAAATTAACAATCATCCTTACATAAAGTATCTGGACATATTATATAAGCAGAAGGAAAGGGCATGGAAGAGCACTGTAAAACTCCATGGCCCAGCATCTACCAGAACACAGCTAAACACAAAAAGAGCAAAGGGTATAAAACTCATGCAGGCTAAAAAAAAAGTGATAAATACACCTTTTATTTTCAAATGTAACAAATTATGCTAAGTCAGGACAAATTGTATCAAAAAATCCATGCACCAAAAATTAAAATAAAATATATTTAAATAGAAATTTTTAAAATCAAACCATGAGATTGCAAAACTTACTGGTCAAATACTTGGAATCAGAATTTGCAAGAGCATTCAAACTTGCCCTTTGACTCCTTAGTTTTTCCTACCTGACACATACTTTCTAATATTTTCATAAGTATATGCAGCTAACTTAAAAATGTAAACATACATTTTTTAAATTGCGGACTGCCACAGATAAGGCTGATACAAAATTCAGATCCAGTTGTGGCTTGCTATTTAGAAAACATCTGCTAGGCAAATCTCCACACAAAACTGCTAATTTATGAACCCAAACAGCAGTTTTCGTTCAGGTAGCTGATACCTGATTTCTAAAAATGCTAACAAGATCTCATTATTTATTTATTTATTTTATTTTTCATCTATCAGGCATTAAGTGGAGGATGATCAGGACCAGAATTGAATGCAGAACCTCTCCATAATAAATTCTTTCCAGATTGCCCCAAAGCCAGATCTGCAGTAGACTGGAACTCTAGATAGTATATTGTTGAACAAGAGTCCTGAAGGACATCACTTCCACCTTCAGATCTACAGTCAAAGGCACAGAATAAAAATGAAGATATATGCAAATATCTGGTTTGCAATATCTAAAACAGAAAGAGCACAAAGTTAACATACCTAATCTATCTATTTTTGCTGCTTCATACCACAGTTGAACCTAAGTCCAAAATTAGGCATCTCTCGGGCTTAGCAGGTATCACTTAATCTCTGTTCTAATAACACAAAGAACTTAGCTGTTTTCTACAAAAGATATATATGCCTGGAGACAGCTGTACACTGAAATCTAGAATGAAATGAAGCAGGGTAAAGCCTCTTAATGGAGCCAGAAAAATTCCAAAACAGTAGAAAAATTTCACTGCGTTTCTTTCAAAAGTTTACCACACAAACGTGATATACTTCATTATCTTCTCCTAGTTTCTTTTCAGGCTTTGCCTTGTACCAGTCCCCAAATTTCTATCACTCCCCCAAGACCTTCACTTTATTATTTCTACCATCTCAACTAAATTACAAGTATGATTATTGTAACCTCGCAACACGCCTCACAACAGCTAACATTGTTTCACAAAGCAGCAACATAAGCTGGTACTAACTGGGATCACTGCCACAAGCTACATGAATGAGGAAAGCTCAAGCCCTCAGAGGCTGCTCAGCTCCAACCTGAGCTTAGAGGTTTGCCTTGATGGCAGCTCTGCACCTTCCCGTTCAGCTCCCACACCAATCCAGGATCCTCCTACTCCCGAGCTGCCACACAGGGAGGAGAGTGCAGGAAACCTGAGCTCAGGGTGTATGAAAGTTCAGGTTCATACACTCACACTCATGCCAAAATGCAACTGCCAGCACTTTCCCTCCAAAAACAACTGAAGATGGGTGAAAAGTTGTTTCCTTTGGACTTTCTGGTTACGTCATTTGCCTGGGAAATGGGTCCTCATCTAAAAAGAAGCCAAATTCTGTCACTCACATCTACCAACAGGAAGAAGTCAGAAGCCAAACCTTCACTCTGCCATGATGAAGCCTGGTTATGATGCCACCCTCAGTACGGAGAGGGAAGAACCAAGTTCCTAAGAGATGACAAACCACCTCACCAAAAGCAACCAGAAGCACCTCCTAGTATGCTGTAACTTGGCTGTCAAACTTGTGCTGCCTCTTGCCTTCCCACTTCCACCCTGGGTCCTCAAGAATTACCTGTTGGACAGCTGAACAGCTTCAAAAGGAAAAGCAAGAAGTAAGTAAAGAATCTTGACTGGGAAGGTTGCTGTCCTGAGAACAGAGATGGGCACAGACACTCATTTTCACTGCAAATTGGCCAACAGCTCCAAGACTAAGCATCCGTTCAAAACTCAGACACCAAGCTCTCCTCACACATCTAGAAAGCCAAGATATGAAAAAACACCCCAAGCTCTACTCCACTAGATAGTATTGTCAAAGGTTCAGCAGCACATTTGCTTCGCAAAGTTTTAGTTTGCTCTAAACCTAAGTAGATTTCAACCCTATTGAGAGACAGCAACTCCAAGCTTCAATATCAATCCAGGAAGCACACTCCACTGTTTAACAAGCATCTCTTGTATTTTATAAAATAATTGTTTAGCTATACTAAACAACACCAAGGTATTATCTGATTCTTACACCCTTTCCAGAGTCCTGTAAAGACAACGAAAACTAGAAGTTTGTAATGTCTTTAATAATTAAAAATACCACTTCCAAAAAAATCTATTCATCAGGAAGTGGGGGTAGGGAACGCAACTGACACAAGTACTGAACAAAATCCATGTGCATTAATTCAATTATGGATTTCATTCAACTGTCAAAACCCTTCAGATGAAAATCATCCTTTAGGAAGCAGTCTGAGTGATGATTTCTTTATTATTCTTCACCAGCATTCAGTACAAAATATCAAACACAATTACAACAAAAAAGTTGAAGAACATTTCATTCTCATACGATCTGAAACATATGCACAAACTCAATAGGCATTAATTTGATCACCCTGATAGCAACGGGGATAAGATGCTCAGGGTTAGAGAGAGATGAGAGCATTCATCATATTGAATTACTAGTCCTTTCAGCTCTTCAACCATTCTAATCACACGCATATTTGCAGCCATCCTGGTTTTCACATTCTATGGTAAGATTCAACTTTTTATAGTCTGTTCGAAATGGAAGAGATCAGACTTCCTTAACACACTAAAGAGAAAAGCAGTAACACAGCCACAGTTCATAAGCTACTTGATGATTCAGAAACCTAGGGCCAAACCAACTATTAGAACCTGCAGATGCAAGTCCTCCGAAGCACATGAATTGCACCTGTTTGTACCAGGGACTGCTTCAGCTCATCACTGATAAAATTAACATCCTTTGCTCTCTGAGACTCTCTTACATAGAATTCTTCTCACTTTATACAATGTTCAAGCACCACGTATATATTCCTCCTATAAAAGAGTACTGTAGAGCACCTGCAACTTATGGCAGGACAGGTGTGAAACAACACAGGGTCAAAGCAGGGATGTTCTCTCTGTGCCACTTTCCAATACCACATCTACACATTTTCATTACTCTTGAGTATATAATCCTAGAGATTATTGAGGAGCACTGTCACAATGCCACAGATTAATTAATTTCATATATTTATAGCTCCTTAATAGAATCCATGGATGCCTGCTAAACTGTAATTGCACTGACAAATTTACACAGCATTATAGTCATACTGACTTTGTCAAGTTTACCTCACAGCACTGGGATGTTGTTGCTCTCTGTACTCTCAATACTGGTTCTTCAGTCTTCTATTGCCAACTCTTGCATGACAGTCAGCAAAAAGGACTATTTTTGGCAATTCATTAATGAATTCTAATATTATTGGAAAACCTAAACTGATGCCAAGTTAGCTTGAGTTCTCTTAGGCTTTGTAAAACAAAATCGTTTCAGTGGAAAAAAAACTAAGTCTGACTCAAAATTTAAAAAGAGAAAATATTTATAAGTAAATAGTTTTTTACTTACCAAGTAAAAAACTTCTACACTTACTTCATGAGCCACTCCCTAGGACCTAAAATATTCAGAGGTCACAGCAATTATAACTCTGCAATTATTTTATCTCTCAAGTCAAATACTTAAGAGAAAGAGAAAGACTAGTATTTCAAGACTATCTATCACGCCGATCAGTTATCACCTTACTTAGTTACATTTCAAAACAGAGTTTACTACCAAGATTCCTAGCATGAACTACAGTTCATGAAAAAGCCTTCCTAGCATGAACTACAGTTTTTGTTTTCAAAAAATTGGGTAAGAACACCTAAGTCAAGAAGAACCAAAAAAAGAAGAAAAATACAATTGTGCATGCAATCGTGAGGGGGAGACAGATAACAGATACTCAATGGATTCACAGCAAATGATAGAGAGAAACATCGCCTCTTGACAGATAAATAAATAGAAAACAAATATCATAATACTCTAGTATTTGAGTCAAATAGGTAGTCATCCATGTTTATGATCGTAACCAACTCTACCTTATTATTACCCACTCACATTACCAGGAATTTTGGCAAATTATTTTAAGACCAGACACCTCAGATATCAACAACTGGTTCAGAGTGTTCTTGTATTGAAAAACCACAAATACCTTAAGTGTAAAACCAAAGAATGCTAAACAGTACATAACATTAAAGACATTTTAAATACCGTAAGACAGCAACAGTGCTAACAAAAAGTCACTTAACCATCTGTAGAATCCTAACGACTTGAGTGAGACTGCAACAAGTTCCAGTATTCTGATGGATGAGGTTGCTGTCTCCTATTTATCCAGTTACAAAGATAAATACCCCAACACACTTCAATTGATTCAATAAATTAATAGACCTGAGAGAGATGCAGAATTTCTCCCTCCCATGGCTCTTATGGTACCTTCATGCTGGTAGAGCCCTAGAACTGCCTTTATGAAGCTACTATTTTTGCTGTTTTTTTGGAATTAAGTTTAATGATGCTACACTTTTGCATCTAATTACATGCCTTAAGACAGCCCATCCACAGTAGCTCTCAAGTTACCATCCCAGCCTCGTACACTCAGGCACATGGTTAACTTTCCACTGTGAGTTTCAAGTTAAAACACGTGCAGCGTTCACAAGAATAGGTCTAAAAGGACTCCCTGTTTGTCTCCCTTACACAAATGGGGACTATCTTCCAGTTAAATGACACATGAATTTTAAGGGTTGTAGCTCTTATCTCTCTACACGTCTTGCATTTTCACAGCTTTTATTTACTTTCCAGTGACTATTTTATTTATCCAATGACATATGCCTCCTCTTCCACCATTTCTTACCATTATTTGTTGTCTACTGTGACAAAGCATCTCTATTTTAATATTATCCTAATCGATCTCCTGTTAGTGGCCTATAACTAATCATCACCATTTTTGTGTTTGTATGAAGTTTATCAATGCAATGAAACAGAGGTCAACAGATGATGGCTGCCTTGTTTCTTTTGGTTAGCATTTTCCTTTCTTTAATGTCACAGACATTTTCTGGATGAAAGCTCTTTTTAAAAATTTTAAGTGTTTGCTACTGTCTACACACCAGTCATAGGCAGCTTGAGTAGCTTTTCCATTACAATTCATATATTCATTTTTGGCTCTCATTCTCAGAATAGGTTAAGTTAAACTTCTATGCTGCTACTTTCAGCAGTTAATGACCAAGTGCGTTACTACACATCAAGGTATCTGCACTAGAGACACTACATAAAACAGAAGGCAGTTAAAACTAAAAGTACCTGTGAACTACTGCTCCTTCTTACTTTTTTTTTTTTTTTAATATATCAAGCACAACACAAGTTACATTATTTGGACAAGAGGTAAGGTGAAGTTACATAAAGTACAAGCTGAATCGAAAACTACCACTAAAAGAAGATCTGGCTTCAGTTTTGTATCCATTTTATTTATTCTGATGTCAAACTGTGCAACTTCTTGTACCTTTAGCTGGCTTTGTGGGTTTCCCAAGAGTCAGTATGAAAGCAAGGCCTACAAATGCACTCAAGAGTGGAAACTAGGGGAGATCCAGCCTGATTCTGAAATAAATGCTTCATTAGAGTGTGGAAAAAGACCTTAGCTGTAAATAAGCTGAGAAGACCTTATTTATATGAGCTCTGTCATCTGTCAACATGTATTGGTATTCTTTGCTCTCAAGCACCTAAAGCTGATACTAACTTCAAACAGCCTTCTGTATATTCAAAAAAATTTGAAGGTCATGTTTAGGCACAGGAAGCACCTGTCATTTATTATTTTTTACATGCAGAATTAAAAGTCTCCTTGCCTAGTTTCCAAATTACAGACAAATATATAACCTCTCAAACACTGAGCACTTTGTGAGGTATTATCTATCACGTGAACGCAAATACCCCTCTGCTGATACAAGAGAGGCCTCCACTTCCAACTTATTAACCTGAAACCGAGATCCTGAATAATCACAATCCACGGCTGATACAAAATTTAAGGGCCGAAGAGTGACATGAGGCAGACTGCACGAAAACTGAAAATCTGTAATAATTGAGAGATTAAGTAATTTATTTATTAAAAACTTGTACGTGTATTATGTACAACTATAGCTGATGACAGCTTTCTCATCTGCTGCCAATTTAATACTACAGATGTGCAGCACAGGCCACAGGGGTTCAAAGTGCGCAAAGCCGGCTGCCATTCAAGTGCTGACAGAGCACGACCGGTGTCGCATCTCTTCCGTTTCCCCGACCTGCAAAACGAACACAACACCGACACACCGTGAAAAGCATCACCAGGGGAGCAGCGGCGGCTGCGGAACGAGGCGGATCCTCTGCGGTCCCGGCACAGGCCACGGCCGCACCTGCCAGCGGGGCCCGCGCCGGGCGGCCCGAAAGGGCCGGGGGGACGAGCCCAGAGCCGGCACCACCGCCGGCCGCTCCCCGGACCGCCGGAGCCCCCCTGCCCTGCCCGGCCCGGCCGGCTCACCTGCACGCCCGTGTAGTTCTCGAAGAAGAAGAGCACCATGCTCTGGTAGATGGTGTACAGCCGGTCATCCACCTCGCGGTAGAAGCGGGAGGGCAGCACGGCGGAGAGCAAGCGCCAGGCGCCCCAGGCCAGCACGTAGGTGGGCGCCGTGCCCATCATGACGGCGGCGGGCAGCACGTAGCGCATGGAGTAGGTGTGCAGCACCAGCGACAGCAGCATCTTCCCGCTGCCCCCGGCCTCACCGGGACACCCACATGGGCGGCGCGCTCACACACAGCCCCGCGGCCCCGCCGTCCGCATCGCCCGCCGCGCCGGGCACACCCGCCAGGCGGCAGCGGCGGCGGCAGCAGCNTGCTCGGCGCCGTGCAAAACGAGGCACACGCGTTTTGTAACTGATGAGCTTAGTTTGTATTATGTCCTAGCATAGGTTAGAGGAAAACTTACTCCTTTTTCCTGAACGTCCCCCGCCCCCTCCCCATCCCCGCACTTTCGGCCTGTGAGTCCAAAGTGGAGCAGTAAAACATTGCAGCTCTCCCTTTGGCAGCTCCAGGCACAGCGATGCTGCGGGTTTGGGAGGCATTTCACGTGCCCAGCCTGCGCTCGGACGCGTTCTGGCACCAGCGGGCGGCTGCCGGCCTCGCCTCCCCTCTCCTCTGACCCCCAGCCGCTGCCTCCCAGGAACCTGGTGGCAGCAGAAGCCAGAGGCACCATCTGCTTTTCAAGAAAATGCAAGAGGTCTTGCAGAAAACAGTCTAATAACCTTCCCAGAAGAAATTCCTTTTTAAGCTCAAGGCTATAGTGAAGTATTTATTCCGTCTTTAAAAATAAGTTCTAACCTGAAGCTTGTGGAGATCTCATTGTTTTGAAAGAAGTGGATGCGCAATACCTTCTGCTAAGATATGTTTCCCTTGCCAGGTTTTAACTGGGACAAGCTTTGTCCTTTGCTGTTGTTGACCTCGTGCTGGCTGGTTTTTAGTGTGTGTTGAAAATAGCATCCTTCAGTTCATTAGTCTTAGGTATAAAAAGATATGTCTTTAACAGTTTTAGAATGTTTCATTTTTATTCCTTTGAATATTTTTTCCCCCATATTACAAAGACTGCCTGTATTTTCTGTGCTGTATTTTACACTATATGTTTTCCTTTTTCATTACTGTTTGAATTTTATTTTTTCCTTCCAGTTTATGCTTTTTTGGCATTCCTTATCCTTTACCATCCCATACCATGCACACATGCCCATGTTCATACACTTTGTTTCTGCTTTTCATAATTGGATATTTTGTACAGGTTTTTTTAATGTATTTCCTCTCTTTGTGAAATATGTTATCCAATGTGTAGATGCCATTTTAGTTACATAAAAAGTACAGAGTCCATGTACTTGGGCTTAGGGCTTAATTTACTGGTGTACTTGTATCAGAATGATGTCGTAATATGGGGTTGTAATGTCTGCAACTGAATGAAACTCAGACTTTTCCATTCAAGAAACAAATATAGCGAAGTGATGAGATCCGGGACACTGCCACCAAGTCCTTGCTTTTCTAGATTCATAGATGCTTTTTATTGTAGATCCCTCTGAATTGTGCCACAGGAATTTGAATACTCATTACAGATGACAGAGACAAAATAAGACGAATGTTCTGATATTCACTACAATTTGTCATTTCTAGTCTTATGAAAGCATAGGCCCCAATTACACCCCCTTTAACCAAATTGCTTCCTGGGCATTTCACTTTCAGCTGGAAGAAGAAAAATCACCCAATTTAGGGCGATTAGTACTCCAGTTCAGATATTAAATCTTCAAACCTGTTTTAATTTTCTTCTGTAGAACAACCTTGACAACCTTATTTAAAAGAATAAACAAGCCTGAAATTTTAGGGGAAAAGCATTGGTGAGCCATTTGTAAGGTGCTCAGTCTATTTTGTGTGAACATAATTATTTGGTATATTCTATTGTTAGTTTATTCTGCTGCTGGTTGCCACACCTAAAATGGCCAAGCTCACCAAGGTCTGGGAAATATATCAGATGTTAATCTGCTAGTGAAAAATACCTGTAACTGCCTCTAGAAGGAACCACAAACTGTGTTGCTAAGTGCCAACTCTGACCCGTTAGGGGAGTTTCCCATTCTGCTACTCACAAAACCGTGTTTCACAATTCCATCACCTACTCACTGCATTGTCAATAGATTAAGCAAAGCCAGATACCAATCAATCTCCCTTGAGCTTTAAAATTTAAACCCTTACAGATGGTCTTATCTTCAACAATGTTCTGACAGATGATTTATTGGTGTCAGTTCTGTTGTTAAATGTTGAGAAATGAGACACAGATATAAAGGCCAAAGACATAGATCCAAATAAGGATTTAAGCACCTGAGTTCCTAGAGTCAAGGACTTTGATTGGGAGCTTAGGCTTGCTATGAAGTGCATGTCATGTGGAGACCTAAGCAGTCTCCAACAGGATCCATGGCCACCACCAGTCAGTGCAGAAAGTTGATTACAGTTAGCAGACTCAATATGTATTTGTGTAGGGTCAGGTAAGCTGAAACACTGAGGACAGCGTTGTGGTCTAAGTATGGTCTTACAAGTTCTCATTCTGTGTTTCAGAAGCACGTGTCCACTTGAGACCCACAACCCACAGATCTCTCTCAAAGTTTGGCAACGTGTTTTTTAAAACATGGCTAGAGGAGATACCAACAGGCTTCAGAGGATGGATTAGACATGGATTCAGTTTGTTGAGGGTATCAAACTCATACCTCCCATCACTGAGGTAGGTGACCTGCTGGGTAAAAGTAATGAACACCTCTTATGTTGAAGGTGCATTTTTGTAGTAATTGTTTAATGTAACATAAAAAATAATTAGCCTAGATTACAGTTAGACTAGTTTAGACAAATAGACTTGTTTAGATTACAGGTCCTTTAGATGTGTGCCTTATTTCTAACAATGGCCATGACCTTCTGCATCTGTCTGCATTTGCTCAAGGAAATGAAGGCTTCCTTGAATCCTGCAATCCTCTCCAACCTCACGTGAGAAATGTAGTAGTTCCTCTCCATCCCTGATTCTGTCCTTGCAGGGCTCCTTGTTCTTCTGCCCCACTGGACTCCTCGGCTCCCCTCACACAGAACATAAGGCTGCACAACATCTGACTGGTCCACCTCAGCAATGTGTCTACATGCCTGTGCTCCACTCATTCCATTCCTTACCTTCAGGTCATGCCCAGAAATGATGTCACTTACCACCAGAAAAGGAGGAATCACATTAAGCTAGCTTGTATTCCGAGCTAGTTCTTGAGGATTTTTTCTGGGTGACAGTGGGCATGGTTGTGTTTGGGGTGTGATTTACACAATGTTCTGCATCACGCCCTTGCAGTGATATGGAAACTCAAGTTAAGCTGTACACTAATTAAGGCAGGTTTCAGTTCTTCTCTGCCTCTCAGGAGATTCCTTCTTATGGATTTGGTTATACTTTTTGCCTTTACAAATCAGTAAGAATGGCAGATACAGAGGAAGTAAGGATGGGGCAAACTTCTCCCAAGCTCTACCAGCCTTTTCCAACCCCGTCTTTGTGATTCAGGGTCTGGAGCCAGGTCTTATTCACCAACAGATTTATTCTGCATATGTCTACCCATTTTTCCCTTTACCTGTATTGATTTTTAGCCCCACAGCAGTCTGTGACAAGCAGTAGAATCTCCTTTTGTTTGGAACCTGCCTCAATGTAATTTCATTTTATGTATCTTAGAGCTTGTATTGAAAGACACAGAAACCCTCTTTCCACTCTTTTTAAAAAGAGGTGATTCCACTCATGATTTTTAAAGATCTTCATAACATCCCTTTTAGGCGGTCTGTTTTCATACTGAATTTTACTCAGTTTTGCCCCATACGAAAGCTGTTGTTGCAAGCTTCTCTCTTGCAAGCATAGGCAGGATTACTCGTAGCATTTGCTAACTTTTAAAGTTTCATTTTGCAACTCATTCTTAATTTTCAAAAATAAATCTCAAAACATCATGTGAGATATTATGTTCACTCATGAGATTTATCCATAAAAATAACTTGCAGAATCTCTGATACGTCTCCTATAATATGTCATCGTTTAATAAACTAAAGTAGTAAATGAGAAGAAGCACATTTTTTCCAATGGTTCTAAAACATATCTGCTGACACCAGAGATATGGTGATTTTCAAGACTGCAGGTTGTGGAGGAAACAGAGATTTGAGGAACACTGGCTCTTTTGCATCAAGCTGGATCACTATCTTTCATCTCCATCCAAGTTTTCTCTTTCCTCTGTTTCCAGTCTTCACCCATCAAACTCTCAGTCTCCCTTCCAAAACACATCCTTTGGTTCTCAGCTCTGTCTCTACATATTTTTTTCCAATCTCCTTCCCAGGCAAGCCTAGCTAATTCTACTCCCATGACTCTGTGCATCCCATTCACATTTCTCACACAATGTCCATCTCTTTTTTTTCCTAGTGAATCCTGGTTTGCTCTTAATTTCCCCTGAGAGCTCCTAATCCTGTTATCCACTCTTCTTTATGTCAAATTCTCTTTGCCAGAGCAATTCTAATTTTTACTTCCTGCCTACTTGGTCACAGTCCAGTCTTTCCTCAACAATTCTCAGTCACAGCTTCACCACAGACTAGCAGTTCTGGCTTGGCCTTTTCCCCCTCATTTGGTCAAGCTCTCAGTCCCTTTGTATGTAACTAGGGTGACCCCTGCCTCTGTGGCACTTGAGTGCAGGCAGGGACAGCACTGAGAGAATGGCAGAAATAAGGTACTGTGGCCCTCATCTGGTCCTTGGATGGCCTTAAGGGGTCAAAGCATGCTGTCTCTCAGGAAGGACAGCATCTGTACAGCCTGTTCAGTGAGCCAGGATTTCTGCATTTTAGCTGGTAAACTTGGGTTCTGTATTTCGCAGTTACAAACAGATTTATCAGAGATTTGTGGCTTTGCCAATTTTGAGCCAATTTGCACAGTAGGAGAAGTCATGTCCATAGCTCAAATGCTACTCATGACCTTATCAAACAAATCCCCGCTTGAAGGCCAAATGTAGTAAAAATTAAAAGGATTATGAGCAGCATAGCAGAATAACAGATTTTCTATAGCTATATTCCCTAAAAGAACGCAGTTTAGGAAATTTCAACCCTCAGTTTTAAAATAAGCAGGGGCAAGACAACAAAGACAAGCTCTTTGAAATTTGAAATTAAAATCTACTAATAAAAATGGACTTTGATACCAGGTAATGCTACAGTTCTCCCCTACAATTAGGGCTGTGTTCACAGGAAACCCAGCTGAAGGATGATTTAATATTTATATAGAGAAGCCTGAGAAACCTGGGATCATGAAAGACCTGGGTATAGAATTAATGTGATGTGCCTAGACACAGATATAGCTGCTTGCGTTTAGCAGAACTGGGAAAACCAGTTGAACTGTACATATGAGCATTTAGGGAAGAATTAGTTACCTCCTTTTATCTGAAGTTTTAGTTCTGTACTACCCACAACCTCCTACGAGGGTTTTAGTCATAGTAATCAACATTTTTGCATGGACAGTATGGCTTCAGTATAAGAAGACTGTGGCATGGGACTATTTTGCTGTAGGAATTTATACCATTGTTGCAAGGTTGTCTGAGTCTGACTGTATCTTATCTGCGTACCTTGTCCACAAAAGAAACAGGTAGGGTTGCTACTGAAATTCCGCAGCTTTAGGAGCACTAGGTTCAAGACACAGGCTTCCCATCTGCTGTTGCACAAGTTATTTTGGTTTCCCATTTATAAAAGTAAAGTAATTCTTATCTCACAAGGTCATTGTAATGGCAAATTAAGTTTAGACTAAAGAGACACTTGTGATCAAGGGATGACATGAAATCTAAGTTTGCCTCCGGACTGCAGACCTGACATTATATCTCTGTGTCTCAGTCCCCTTGGTGTAAAATAAGGATACTATTTCCTCCCCACACCCTTTATTTGTTTAGATTGTCAGTAGAGCCGGTTGGAAAAATTCTGACATGTTTTTAATTGAGCATTTGCTGACTCATCAAAATCTAGTGTTTCAATGAGAACCCTACTCAGCTTCCTGACAGCTTGCTGACCTGGATCCTTGGCAGAGATCTGGGAAGTGCTGGGAGCTGTGGCTCTCAGGGCTTCCAGGCTCATTCTTCCTTGATAGCTGGAGCTCTCAGTGTCACAGCTGTGGGACAGCCTGCTGCGCAGCAACTCCCATTGCTCATGGCTCTGGGGCAGTCCACCTCCAGTTCCCTGGAGCTGCACTTTCACACCTTTTTTTTTCTAAATAGGGTATCGTTCCTGACAGAAGGACATTACATTATGAAGTAACAGAATTTTTTTGCAAAACAAAGTTGTCCTTCTCTATTGAATCAGAGCAGGACTGTTTAGCTTTAATGCTGGTACATTGTTAAGACAAAAAGAGGTACAGCCCTCTGCTTAAAAAGCAATAAACTGTATAGAAAGAAGAGTGACACAGCAGTTAGTTAGTCCTTTTGCTGCCTTCCACAATAATTTTGTCACAGTTTTCAGTCTCAGAACACTGGAGACAGTGTTCAAGCCATTTGCCTACAGATGAGACACTGGTATAGGATCACAGCTAGAAGTAGTTTGCTGATATTCACTCCACCTGTTCCGTCTTCCTGTAAAGAGTAGGTGATGTTCTTACCTGACATTGTAACACCAAGGAAAAAGGGTAATAATGTTTGAATAATATATCCAGCATCAGCAAAACTAGTGCCTGTTCACCTCCAAAGGAATAATCTGAGACATAAAGCAGTCAATGATTTCAGAGAAGATACACACATACAAAGTCACAATTCTGTGTGTGTTCATCTGTAATTTGTGAATGAATAGATGTAACATGGTAGAGGGTTGCCCACTCCTTGGCTATAGGCCATTTTTTTCCCTGTATCCTGCAAAGAACTACTCGGGGAAATAACAATAAAATGTGCAGATATATTAATGAAACAACCATCTCAATGCCCAAAGACATTGATGGTGAAATTGCCAGGCCTAAAATGCTTGTTGGTGATTTTGTAAATGACCTTCTGTCTTGAGACAAAAACGTAGAAATGCAAAATGACACATTTAAAGAGACTATCAACTTCAAGCCTCTTGCATTAAGAAAAGCTCAAATATCTGGTGTGCATCAGGAATCAGGATGAGGGAGGTGATTGTCCCACTATGCACTGGTGTGGCCTTGCCTCCGAGTCCTATGTGCACTTTTGGGGATCACAATCTAAGAAGGGTATTAAGCTATTTGAGAGCATCCAAAGAAGGGCGACAGAGATGTTGAAGGGCCTTGAGGGGAAGCTGTATGAGGAGCATCTGAGGTTACTTGGTCTGTTCAGCCTGGAGGAGACTGAGGGGAGACCTCACTGCAGTTACAGCTTCTTATGAGGGGAAGAGGAAGGGCAGGCACTGATCTCTCCTCTGTGGTAATCAGTGACAGGACCCAAGGGAATGGCCTGAAGTTGTGTCAGGGGACGTTTAGATTGGATATCAGAAAAAAGGTTCTTCACCCAGAGGGTGGTTGTGCCCTGGAACAGGCTCCCCAGGGCGGTGGTCACAGCACCAAGCCTGACAGAGTACAAAAAGCATTTGGACAATGCTCTCAGGCACATGGTTCATCTCTTGGGGATGGTCCTGTGCAGGGCCAGGAGTTGAACTTCGATGAGCCTTTAGAACTCAACATATTCTATGACTCATACCTAGCTAGTCTTTTACGTCTTTCATGAAGTTTATTATGATACTTCTACCCTGAAGTCTTTTCAGTCTTCTTTATCCAGAAGCAAGTAAATCTAAAATTTCTTCAATCTCTTATTTCTATGCCACAATTTCTAAATCTCTTCTCATATTACCTTTTTTTTTCTTGACTCTCCCTGTTCTCTAAGCTTCATGTTAAAGCTCAAGTTTGAAAATCTTCCCTTAGCAGAACTGAACAGAATAATTATTTCATGTTTTACTTATGTAAATGTTTTTGCTTAGAGAGACAAGAACCAAGTAGCCATAAAAGGAGAATGAAAATTATAAACCAGGTGTGAACACCCAGAAAACACTTGATCAAAGCAGTAAACTCAGCACCACTAGTTTTCTACCTGAGTAGACTTTTTGAAAGGATTAGTATGTAAAAAAAGAAAAGAAAGAGCAATATTATTGTCTCAAAGGTGGCTGCAGTATCCTGAGGAAGGACAATCTCCCATATATCCTGTGGTCTGTAAAAGTAAGGACATAATATGCTGTAGTTTCACTCTTTGTGAGATACATCTAGCTCCTCCCCACAGACATAATAACTCTGTTCAGAGTTCTGGAGAAGTTAGAAACAGAGATGGGTATCAACATCACAGGCTGCAGAAAGTATGTTCTTCTTCCAAAGGGGCCTGCAGGGAGATGTCACACTGGTACAAGAGGGATTACTAACATAATCCAGAGTAAATGCAAATTATTCGATTCTACCTTGGGTAATATAAAATGTATTCATTTCACATTAACCTACTTGAAATGTCTGAATAGAGGAATTTATTGACTTTTTAAATTACTGCTCATCTACCAGGAGTGCTTTCGTGGTCTACTGAGAATAGACAGAATGTGCTGTGTGTGTGAAGAAAACAGGTAACATTGATTCTGCAGCTTGCAAGATTCCAGTTACATCCATATATGCTGTATTTGGGAAGAGTATCCTAGATAGTCTTTCAGTCTGACTTCACATGACTTAAAGATCTATTTTTGATGGAAAAAATTACCAAAGAGACTAAAATTGCTGTAAAAGAGGATAAAATGCAAATTGCATTTTCATATTCTTTAGTAAGTTAACTGAAATATTGCAATAAGAGTTATCATCTTCTCTACAGGACTTGATACAGTGCCAAATGGAAAATTGGTAATTAAGGTGGAGAACCTGAAGATCAGCATTAGAACTGTAGGCAAGGTGAGGAACTGGCCAAAGAGAAACGAGAACTAGGGTGAAATCAGAGTTCCTCAAAGACTGGTCTTAAGCCTGATGCTCTTAAATGGTTTCTTTAATGACCTTGCCAAAAAAAAAGTAGATGTGTGCTGTTGTTCTTTCTCAGTGGCACAAAGCTGGGTAGCTGGTGAGGACAGAGGAGGTAGGAACACCTGACAGTAATGGCCCATCAGACTAGTGCCTGGGGTGTGNTATCTCAGGACCATGTCATAATCCATTTATAAAGTAGAGCCTTTTCTGTTTATCGGCAGAACAATAATGCAGTTCTTGTGTATAAAATAAATGCCTTAAAATTACATCCTTCCCAATGCAGCTGTGTAAAGGCAAAACACTGAAGGTTAACAGGGTAGATGAAAACTGGAGAAATGGAAGTGGGATTAAATGTAATTGTGCAAAACGCAAGTCAATGCACTAGAAGATTAATACTAGGTAATTCTGTTAGATGGCAGAAGCTTATCACTCGGGAATGAGATCTTCCTAACACGTGCAGGGAGGCAACAAAGTCTAAGTAGTTTTAAGGTGGAGCTTGATAACTTTATAAATGGATTATGACATGGTCCTGAGATAGCAGTTGGCTGGGATTTGATGACCCAGATAGTTCTTTCCTAGTCTGTGTTCCCTTTTTGGTGGTGCTGCTGCTGGAGGAAGAGCCAGTTGTCTCTGGTAGGATGGAGAGGTGCATATAAGGAGCTGTGAATCAGGTTTCACATATTTTTTTAAAGGTCTGGGGACCACTCAAAACCCCAAAGAAATAAAGTTTTCAGACACCTGTGAAAAAAAAAGGTTTCTGGTGTCATACAGTAAGTCTGTCTCGTCCTTGTGATCGTGTTGAGGAGTGGCTCTTGATACCTAGGCCAGACCATCTGGGAAACCAAATTAGGGATACCTGGTAAGAGCACCTGGTGTGGTGTCTGGTGTGGAGCAGGAAGGCTGAGTAGGTAGTGGAGAAGGGTGTTCTGCATCTGTGGCGGGTGATGGTGTGCACCCTAAAAGGTTTTTCTAAATCACAATTTTGCAAAATCAGACTCTCCTTATGTATAAGGAAAAATCAGACAAAAATGTTTATTTCCAGAGATTTAAAGGTTGTTGAAAAATATCTGGCTGATAACTAAAGGATCAAAATGTCTCAGTCACAGGGATGGGATTTGTATGCAGCACATACATAAGCTCTTAAAAACTCTAAAACTTGATCTCCCAATTACTTGGGGCAAAAGCAGGAGACAGAAGTCAAGAATCATTTTCAGAGTTAGTAGAAAA
>VYZR01127719.1:22317-42031 GCA_013400675.1 Oxylabes madagascariensis
ATACAGTGCCAAATGGAAAATTGGTAATTAAGGTGGAGAACCTGAAGATCAGCATTAGAACTGTAGGCAAGGTGAGGAACTGGCCAAAGAGAAACGAGAACTAGGGTGAAATCAGAGTTCCTCAAAGACTGGTCTTAAGCCTGATGCTCTTAAATGGTTTCTTTAATGACCTTGCCAAAAAAAAAGTAGATGTGTGCTGTTGTTCTTTCTCAGTGGCACAAAGCTGGGTAGCTGGTGAGGACAGAGGAGGTAGGAACACCTGACAGTAATGGCCCATCAGACTAGTGCCTGGGGTGTGCTGGTTCATGTGTAGACACAGTGAAATTATTATCAAAGCTAAATGCTTACTTATAGAGAAATAAAGTCATTATTCCTGTTCAGTTGCTTGTCTTGCTCATTTTGACATGGCTGACAGTTAAGCTGGAGGCAGAGTTTCCAGAAACACNTTTTTTAATATAGTGGAATTCTTTTTGGCTACACAATAACATTTGTGAAAATTACCCTCAATATTCCTTTCAATAATCCCGTGGTGATGTATTCTTTGGATTTAACATTGCACTTCACTTCTAGCAGAAGACATCAGCACTGTCCTTTATGGAATGTGTACATATTTTTCTTTCTGAGCTAACAAGCAAGGTCACTCTAACCTTGCTAGCAAAGTAGAGCCTTTTCTGTTTATCGGCAGAACAATAATGCAGTTCTTGTGTATAAAATAAATGCCTTAAAATTACATCCTTCCCAATGCAGCTGTGTAAAGGCAAAACNCAAAGTGTAACTACCAATTATCCAAATTTATCCTAGGACATTTGCTAGTGGGCTATAGTAGCCATTTTCAGTATCAACAAAAATATACACATACCATTTCCTGTTTTGTAGCATGTTTTTTGTAAAAAAATAAGGAACGGTATTACATTAATAGATACTTGAAACCATGCATTTATTTCCATATAAATTCACTTTATTTTAGTCAAGTAATTATTTAAATAACTTCTCTATCCTTTTAAAGTAAGAATCAAAATATTCTGCCCCAAACTGAGGAATACCAGTACTCCCATTACTCTCATATTTGAAAGTGAATAATATTATACCTCTATTTTACAGACAGAACTTTTAGGAGAATATGTTGCCTAACATTCACAAATGTAAGACATTTAAATGAAGAAAAGAATGAATGGAATTCCTTTCACACAATTATAGCACTATAATTAAAGACAGAATATATATTAATCATTTCCTTTAAAACCAAAAAGGAACTTTGAAATCCCACAGGTCGTTAAGCTGGCAACTCATTAAAAACAAGACATTTCCCATGCAGCAGCACAAGTGTACTCCTTAGTTTCACAGAATACAGTCCTGTAAAACTAAAGTTAGATTCATAAGAAAAAAAAAGTCAATGAAAGTCATGAATGTAGTTAAATTTCCATCCTTCTGTTGTAATAAGCATATAGGTGTATGAACAGATAATTTCCAAAATGTTTCATCAGTCAGTGCCAGCAGAGAAGATATATAACATTCATCTGACTTGGCTTTGAAAAGATAAAGAAACAAATATTAGGAGATCACGTAATATCCCATTTGCAGCTGAAGGGATCCATTTCCAATATTATGTTGTGACATTTAACTTTCTGTCATTGCAAGAGATATTGTAATCTTATTCCAGCCTGAGCAATTTACCAGAAACCCTACCCAGAAATTCTTTTCTCATGGGAACTTGTTTAGGGACTCTCCAAAGTCTTCATTATTTCAATATAGAAAGCCTTTGTGATTATACTACCTACAAGAAAATTACAAAGGTTTTTAATGTATTGTTGGCCAAATCCCAGGTGCAGTCAGGAAGACATTTCTACTTGTTCATACGATTGCAGGAATTTATGTCAGTGATGGTTTTCTCGGATGTGTTTGGCATTGGTCACAGACAACAATGGTGAATTGAGCTACATGGTAACGGAGTTATTCTGGGGCTTTTTCCTTGCAGGCTGTTCTGCAGAGGCAATAATTTTAAGTAGGATTTAATTAGAAGTACTGTGACATGTTTTGATTGTATTCACACTGGGTGAGGAATGTCCCTTTTCCCCCCGTTGGGTTGAAACTCTGAGTGCCTGGCTCAGCAGGGAAGGGGCTGTGGGAAGTGATGACATTTGCTGTAGTTCGGTTATTATTAGTACTAGCCTGCCAGGGACACTGTGAGTTGGCTGGCAATGATATGGTGTCCAGAGTAAACCCACTGAAAAACTGAGGTCACAGCAACCCTTCCAGGGGCTTTGTGGAGTCAGAGTTAGCTGACTGCTCCCCTCAGGGCTTACCTCACCTTCCTGCCCCTTCTACCCCATCTAGCAGGTTCAAAGGACTTTGCAGCTTCAGGGCAGCACACATCCCTCCTCCACAATCTTTCATGGAGACTTTCTCACTGCCAGGGTGAGGATAAATCCACTCTGAAGTATATAAACCTCCAAGAAATTGTATTGATTTTCCCTGCCGAATTTTCAGTGGCAGGCTTGCCATTTAGGAAAATAGATGCTCATTAATCTCATTAATTGCACTGTGTAGAGACTCTCGTCTTTGTCCTTCACAGTCTAATACTGAGAATTCTGATCATGCGTTTCTTATGGGGCAATTTCACAATATAAGTTGGGTATGGAGCAGGCCTGCTCCCCACAGCCCTGTGCTCACACACTGCTTCCCTGGGCTGGGATTTAGATGTGACCACAAGTCGATCAAGCAGCTGATTCCACAGAAGATTAACCCATTGAAACAATAAACAAAAGCTAATCAAAATCAGCAAGCTGATCTAGCTAGATGGGCCCATACTGGATTGGGTCCCCTGCCGAGAGGTTGGTGGGTCCACCCTTTTTCTGGCAACAGTCAGCCATCACACCGACTTAGTGTGATCTCACTCCTCTGGGCTAATGCTTTCCTTTGAAGAGGCAAGAAGTTTAAGTTCCTTCCCACTTGCTGAGGATTTTCCAGGGAGGCTGGTATCCATGTTCCCATTTTACTGAAATTATCAGCAAGAACCCCGTTGCTGCCAACAGGAGAGGATTTGAGTTTCCAGACAGCATTTCTTATAACAAAGATGGGTATGGGATTTCACCTTGACTATATTATATGATAAGAATTTTGACAGTGGCCCTGCTGAAATTCATGGAGATTCTCCTTTTATTGAGGGAGGTTTGTATTCTGTCAGTTTGCGATCACCCAGATAAATTTTCTTTGCTCCGTTTTGCCAATTTTAGTTTCCTTTTTGCATTCAAACCAAGATTTCTTTCTCTCTAAACATCGCTTTTACTGCCTTAGGAGCATTGCCAAGCTTGTGCCCTTTTTAATTCTTTGCAGCTAGGCTGGAGCTTCTAATTCATGATATTTAAATAACATTTCAGCTTGATCATTTAACTCCTTCCTGTCTCAGCTTACTTTCACATTCGGCTATGTAGTAGATCTTACCTAGAATAGTGTTAAAGGCTTGAACCTTGAACGAAGCCCTTGTAGCATATTGCTTCTGTTTGGAAAACACGCATTTGGCTTTTGGGTTCTGTAAGAACTCGTTCTATGCCAAATGGGAGCAGTATTTTAATCCATTAGAGTGAATTGCTCTGTATCCTACAGAGATAGGGACGTGCAGAAGAAAAACACTGCACAGAAGGGAGAGGAGTGAAATTGCCAGTTCTGTGGCTGTGGCTTATACTATGACTATTCAAATGAATGCTTACTAGTAAAGGAGCTACACTTGAAAAACAAGAATGGAAAGCGAAGAAACTGGGCCAAGGAGCACAAGTGCTTACAGAGTACTTTGTGACAATAAGACAGAAGCTGTAAAATTTTTTTTTTTGACTTCACAGAAACTCCTGGGATTATCCTGCATAACTTCAAGTGTCCTGTACTGTTTGCTGCATTCTTAGTGCTCTTTCCAAGGAGGAAGGAGCATTGTATATCAAAGCTGTGGTTATTTTTTTGTCTTTGTTTGGGCTTACGTTCCTACTGCCGTAACAGCAGAATCATTTTACTGGTCTGCTGATTATAGGCATCTCAATTCTCACTCAAAAATACCCTGAAAGAGAGTATGTGCTGGCCACTACATTGAGAGATCAGGCTTGTCTTTATATAAAGGTAATCTGTGATGTGTAGAGCATTTCTAAGTAACCATAGAGCACTCGCTGATTGTATAACTTGGGTTTTTTTTTTTTTGGTTGATCAGCTGTGATAAAAAGGTTTGTTATATTCCCACATTCTGTCTACAATGGGTTTGAGAAAAAGAAACATCCAGTCCCCTCCATAATGTGCAACTACCGAAGTCTTCAAAGATGTTGTGAGAGGTGGCTGTGCAGAGAGTTTTCTTTTCCTCTGCACAGTCAGATCTTCTCTGTGATGAGGAATTTTCCATTATCTCAACAGCCTCTTTATCTGGACCAACTAAAACTGAGTCAGTGTAAAAAGGAGGTATTTTTGAAGTGAGCCATGCTTCGTTCAGTATTCAAGCATTTAAGTGGGTGCAGACTTTGCATACCATATAACAAATCTGTGAACAGGCTGTGATAGTAATACTTGTAGAAACATTGGGGTTTTTTTAGGAATCAGCACTTTGGTATTGCATATATCACAGACAATTTGCATTCATTTTGTATACAAATTTGCTACTGCATAGATACAAATTTAAAGCTATTTTGATTTAAAGTGTCAAAAGAAAGCAAATATGAATTCCTGCAAGCATCTCAGTTTGTTTTTATGTGTGTTAAACCATTTCACTGTGCTTTTAGTATTAGGAATCACACACTTTACACCTTATCCTGTGGAGGTTCTCTGAGTTGCTGGAGTCCTATGGGGTTAGGACTTTCTCTTCTCATGCTCCTTGTTTACAGAAAGTCATTGCCATCTAATATTAGGAACTCAATATCCCTGCCAGTTCCTGGGCCGAATTTAAAAATGTTTGTTTTGAAACGGGTCTTTCATTACTGCTCATCTAATTTTCTGTAGACATGAAGCCATGCATAAAATCATCTCATCAAACTGCTGTGTACTTTAGAAAGATATAATGGCATAATGTGATTTTCTGTTTTCATGTTTTTCACATGAACATTTTTCTGGGCTATGTAGAATAAATGGTCTGGGTCTGTACACTGAGCTGCTCTACTCCCTGTGCTTCCCAAATTTTTGTACGAAGCCATTCCCTGTAGCTGCATCTTGCAAATGCCTATTCATTAGGAGGTACATGATTTGGTGTCTCTGAGCAAATAATTTATCATCTTCTGTAGTGATAAATTTCAGTCTTTTCTGATCATCATCTTCAAATATCTTCACATCACGGGTAAAATAGACGTTTTAGAGCTTTTAAAGGGAAAGCAGTGTGGTGGCGTAAGGTGAAATAAAAAAGGCAAGATGGAGGAAATGAAGGACTGAATGGCAGGACATAATTTAGGTCAGTCTTCTCCCCTTCTTGTCATCAGCTGTCCGATACCGAGCTCGTTTCAGAGCGAGCTTTCTTTGCGCCAAAGCGGGAATTCCCGTTCGCTGCTGCCGCCGCCTCCCGGCGCCGTGCCCTGCGCACCGGGCTGCCAGCGCCTCCGCGGGCGGGCGGCAGGGGGCGCCGCTCCCGGCCCGCCCGCTCTCTTCCCGGCCATTCCCGGCCCGGCCATTCCCGGCCCGGCCATTCCCGGCCCGGCCATTCCCGGCCCGGCCATTCGCGGCCCGGCCATTCCCGGCCCGGCCCATTGCGGCCCCTTCCCGCCGGCCCCGGGCCATCGCCGGTTCGACGCGGGCCGGCGGCTGCGGCTCGGGGCGCGGGAGCCCGCGCGTCCATGCGCACCTTAGGGCCGTGTCCTGCCCTGCCCTGCCCTGCCCTGCCCTGGTGTTTACAGCAGCACCCCCGGGCACTCACGTCCCGCACGTCGGCGGAGCCGAGCCCCGCCGGGCGCGGAGCGGAGCGGGAGCGGCGCTGGCGGCGGGAACAGCGGCCCCCGCATCCCGCTGGGCTGAGCGGGCACGGACGGACCGCAGTCGGCTGGCGAGAGCCGTCCGGGGGCATCACGGACATGAGCTCCGGGTGAAGGACGCCTGACCCTTTCCTGACGCGAAATTAGCCCGAGAGCTGCCGTAGCTCCGTCTTGCTAAACTCTCCTAATATACATATTTTCTGAGCCGTGATCTAGCATTATTCCCAGGGGTTCTCCAAGAAAGGAAGTGGAGAATGTTCTTTTCAAAAGCATGAAGTGGGAAAATGTTTAGGACTATTTATAGCTGCACTTAGGCTGTGGAAATCCCAGACATTATAAACTATTTATAGTTATTCTCTGGGTTAAAAGGGTAAAGTCAGAAATCTTATTGAAAAAGTTGCATATGCTTCTTATCCATCAGTTAGATTAAATGAGACTTCTGAGTGCGGGATGGGGCTGGCTAAGATTGATGAAAACTAGGAGGAATCAAAGATGAGGTGGAAACACCAATTCAGAGAAACACACACCCCATGTTGTGGAGACAGCAAGGGCCCTGTGGCACCTGCAGACTTAGCCCAGGGCCAAAAGGTGGCAGGGACATGCGCACTCACTCTTTAGCTGTGGCTGCTGACAGCAAGTTAGAGTCTTCCACTGCCACAGGCTTCTCCATCCTGGCTGTTAGGGGAATCCCATGCCAGCTGCCAGTGTGTTAGAGCTGCTGTCTCTGTCTGCTTGGTGTGTCAAATCTCTTTATGCTTTAAATCCTTGGGAGTCTGTGCATGAACCTTTTCTTCAGTGAGCTCACTCAGGCATCGGGAAGCAGCAGGTATCATCAGGGGCATTATTTTGTACATTCTGGCTGTGCTGCCTCAGCAGCTCCAGCAGCTGGGATCGCCTCCATGCAGATGGCGGTAGGCTGGGCTGCAGCGATGGTTCCTTGGGCTGGATGGGGCTACCCGTCCTCACAGCACCTTGGTGACTGACTACATTTCAAAAATAAATCTTCTCTAAAGCTTTTCCTGCTTTTGTCAGAATTGTCTGGACCAAGCCTGAATTTGCTATAAGTAATTAAAGAACTCCATAGAAATATCTCTTTCCTGACAGTTGAGCACAACCAACAGATGCAAACTGACCAAAAATGTCCTGTATAACATGAGAAAAATGCTGAAATGCAGCTCATTAGAGCAGAAATGTTGTATCAACACTGTTAATGTAACTAATTTAAGGGGAAGCTTTTCTCACTGTAACCTGCATAATTTGAGACATGAAATCCCAATGATGTTTGCTTCCCACTGCTGTGCTTCTCCGATGAAGTGTGCAAAACCAACATCGTCTCTTTAAAACTCCCGAAATCAAACATAAAACATTATTATTATTATTTCATTATTAAAAAAAAATTATCCTATCATCCAACGTTTTGCTCTGCCTGAGTATCTTTCAATTAGTATCACTGACAAATGGATTATTTCAAGTCTTGAAAGAAGTATCTTACTATCTTGAGAAAAAACTTACATTTCTTTGAATAGTGGATTTAAATGTCTCATTTCAAAGAAGAGAAATTATTATTTTTGTTCTAAGCCATGCTTCTCTTTGGCCCTGCCTAATGCTGAAATGTGTGCCACTGTCTTTAAAGCTTGTATTGTTTGCTGTTTGCCACGATTTTAGGGTCAGCAAAGAGCTGCTGTGTGGTGATGCCACTAATAAGGTAGGCAGTAGCTTCTAACTTAAAATGTAGTTTTGTTTGCTAGAGCTTTTGTTGGTCCTTCCAGCCTTTTGGACAAGCACTTGTGGGTGTCTAGATGGCCCTACCTTCTGTCTGCACTCTCTGTGAACAGAAACATGGGGTGTACAAACAAACGTACAAACTACCTGCTTGCTCTTCTGTTATCTTACTCTGCTTTCCGCAGCTTGGCTAGATTTCTGTAGTGACCCACAATGGATCATACAAAAAGGTTTCTTGGAGTAAAAATAACCTTGGAAGTAAGGTATCCTTTTTTCCCCCCGCACATCCCTCTTCAGGTATAAGAGGTTTCGTGGATGCCTCTGCACATGCTGATGATCACAGAATAACTCCCCCAGGTCACACCACAACCTTCACCGTTGAAAGAAGGAAGCCCTAGAGCTCAGCTTTGTGCACTCATGCCTTTACTACCCTTCATGGTATGAAGGGCTGATGACCAAACCTGAGGTAAAGGTGGTTTGACAAAGCCAAACTCCAGTTTAGGTGTGAGTTGAGTTTAGGATCTAATTCGTCACAACTAGCATTTTGATAATTCCATAAATCATTTTATTAGCACTGCCATGATTCTCCCAATGATTCAGCAACATTCCACAGCAGAATAAAAACCAAACCAAACCTCCAGACTTAGAAGGCTGCAGATAAACTTCTGTTTTAGTAGACAGACCTACCAGATGGCATCTTTTATTGGCAGTAGTGCAGCCATTTACAGCCTTGTTAGCAGCCACATGTACATTACTCAAGGGTTTTCTATGACAATCCTGGGTATTTCTAAAGGGTATTTTCAAACTTATTTATCTTATTGCAGTGTGCTTCCCTTCTTTGAAATCACAAATTCATCAAGAGTCGAGGTTGTTTTCTTTCCCTAAAAGACATAAAAATGTTTTACAGAAAAATACTTAAAAAAACCCCAAACCAAAACAGGATGCAAAACAAATAGCATCATTTGTCCATAAACCACCAGGATGTTCTGCAGGAGCAGTGGATAGACAGGGCATATGCTGATTCAATTCTAAGGCAGCCCTTTACCCTTATTAAGGAGACCATAGGCCAGTGATGAACCTCTGACCCTCTGTGGTGCAGCAGAAATAAAGTATGGAAATAAAGCTTCTCTCTGGATTTTCTAACTTGCAAAATGTAGCTATCAGTTTTCAAGTATTCAGTTAGCTGAATAATGGGCAATCATAATGGAACAGGAATCACTTGTGAAAAGGCAGATACTAATACTTTCCTTGTGCAGGTCATGCAAAAGAGCACAGCTCTGCAAGTTAAAAACAAGCATTGCTTCTAGGTACCCATATTGATATTCTGCAGACAGAGTTTATTAAGTCTGTAAATATAGCTGGATTCAGTGGCTCATTGTACAGATTATCTCGATATCAAACCCACAGCAAAGCAGTGTTTTACGTCACTGACTACCAGTAATAGCAATGCAGAAGCAGAGGTGTTGAGTTTAAATGTCAGCCATGACCTGAAGCTCTCAGCATTTTCCCACACTCAATTTGAAACATCCAGTTTTCCTGAGAGACCCCTGTATTTGTACTTTCCTTGTATAACTTGGGATTGGACATTTGTACACCATTTTTTTCTCTCTGTTGGGAGCTGGAAGTCTAGCTTTAGCCTTACTAGGGAGTAAAGTAGCAATTTTGTTAATGAATTGCTGGTTATACAGAGTCCAGCTACTAAGCTAGAAATGAAAAAAAGATAAGGCCACTGATATGAGTAAATTGTATTAGTTACAACACAACAGAGCATTTGTTTCTACTTTGAAAAAAGCAAAGATTTTTTTACCTTGGTAACTGAAGTTAGTTCTGTCAAAAATACAAAAGCAAAAAGTTACCAAGTTGAGATCAAGTATGACTTTGGTTATTTATTGATAAGTTCACACTCTAAAACTATTCCTTAGTTAATTGGAAAGAATTCTGATATTATTTTAGATATAAACAGTAGCAGAATACAAGACACAGAGGGGGTTGGCAACTATACTGGGAGTCCTTGTAAGTGAGCAAGCTCTCCCACACACTGCATGGCACAAAGAAATGGCATCTGTGCCAGGAAAGTAGGCAGAGCTGACCACTTTGCTACTCATTTCCTGTGGTTATGTACTCATTTCATAGTCTGGTCCATGAAAAGAGACAGGTTTGTACTATTGATACTGGAAGCATAGTCTTTCAGCAGTGTAGGGAGAACATCAAAAGATGGAAGACACCCTTTATTTAGTGCAGGAGTGGTGGGACCATGAAGTTGGATTGCTGAGATATTTGGATACAGACTTCTGCCTCCAGGGTTGGAAAAATGATGGTTAATTAGGATGGGTGTTCTTAAGATTCAACCTACACTGTTTCAGGTTGTGACTATGACAGTGACAACTGAAGCTACAGCAGACTCAGGTGTCATTAGTTTCCTTGAACTGTCTCAGCCACAGATGCAACATACATCTTCTCTGCTGCCCTGACCAGATGTAGTGGGTCATCGTTAGGATGTTGTCTCTCTGCAGTATTGCAAACCACTGTAGATCATCATATCTATCACTTCCAGCTAGTTTTGGAAGGTGCATAGTATCTTGTACTACTGCCTGGCAGGAAAAAGGCCAGGAAGCACCTGGAATTGATGCCATCAAGATTGAGGGAGTCACCATGCCATTCAGCAAGATTGTCCAGCCTCCAACAATTCCTACCTCAATTGTTTTTAAATCCATATAAACTTTTAACATCTGCTAAGTTCCACAATCGATTCTGTATGGTGTGAAGAGTAACACTGCCCTCTCAGCCCTCTTTTGAAGGCAGGGAATTCCCCAGTTTATGCCATCATTTCTCATAGAGAGGACACTTTTTAAGTTTGACTTTGCTGCCCCTCTCTGAACCTTCTCAAATGTCCTGTATCTGTTTAGATACAAGGGCGAACAGAACTGAATACCTGTGTGCTTGGAAATGCAAAGGAAGATGCTCTAGGTGGCAGGAAGTAAAGAACCTTTCTTGAATTCAATGGGCAGTCACCTTTTGGATTACTTAGGCCTTTAGCTCTCTAACTTAGGCATGAGACAAAGCTTCTCAAGACACAAACCTCTCTTCATTAATGATATAACCTCCTGGAAAACTTCAGTTGGATATTCAGACAATCTTTATTAGGAGTCTTTGTGCTTCTGCTGTCTTTGTGCCTACCTACACTTTTAACTCAGATGCTCTAAATTGCATAGATAGCAAATGTAGTGGGACAAGTAATCCTCATAATGGTATACAGAGAATCAAAGACCTGGATAAAAGGCCCTTGTTAGCCTGGGCAGGTCCAGGCTCAGATCTCCCATGAGAGGTGTAGCTTCATAGTTTGTGTGTAGCTCACTGCTGGTGGTCTAGGTATGCAAAAGATTCCAAATGGGAAGGCAGAAGAGGAGATCTGATTCTGTCACAGAGGGGCTGTGATACTGTGCAAGAGAGTACTGCTTAGACACTATGGGTTTCTCTCTCTCATACAACACTCTTAAAATGTAATATATATGAAATATCACTACTAACATCAAGGAAAAAGAGAAGACAAAGCACAGGAGAAGAGGCTGGATAAAATCAGGGCAAAGTGAATCAATCTCAAGTTCTGTAACTTCAAATTCTTTTATTTGCAACTATGCTCTTTAATAGCTTCTATATGGGTCATCCAAATATGTTCAACATCCCTGCACTTAAGGACATTCTTCTCTTCATCAAGTAGGATACTGAGTGTAGCTGGGAATAAAATAACAGTGTTGATTCCCAGACTAGAGAACTCAGCTTTTAGCGTCAATTTTTTATTCAAGCCTGTGTTGCCTGGGCAATGTCAGGGAAAATATAAATTCTCTTCTGTAGGAGGAAATGCTCTTCCTCCAACTTCTAAAATGCTTATCTTTGTGTACAGCTGAAGTATGATGAAGCATGTGTCCAAAAAAGTGTATTCCCAAGTCAGCATTTCAAGTGGGTGTGAATTTCAAGTTATTCAGAAATATTCAGTCATTGGTGGGGGGGAGGAGGAGCACCAGATTTCTTTAAGTGTACATTAAAAGTGGCAAAGGGACCAGCCAGGCTCTTCACAGAGGTCAAGTATTTGCAAGCTTATAGCAGGGTTCCCAAGTGTCTTGATTGTCATACGAATTGACACATTAGGCTGTAATCAGAGCAGGTTCATATTTGTTCATTTCTTGAACTGAAACTTTTGACCTCCCCACAAATGTTAAGATCTAAAATCCTGGCTTTCCTCAACTTAATATTTAAAAAGTATAATGCGGAATTTTGGATGTGGGTTTAGTTTTATCCACAATGCGTTGCACAGAACAATTAAAGTCATGGCAATTTCTGTATTGCATGCATAAAAATCATCCTGGATTTTGGCTTATCTCTAGATCCATGGGACTACTTACTTGACAAAACTTCCCCTGAACAAATTTCAGTTTGAGTGAATGAGCTGGAATGTTTCACTCCAGAGCAGAAAATCTGGAAAATATTTTTTCTTTACCTCTCCCCATACTTGCATGCAAGTCAACAACTAAAAATGTAATTTAGAGATGAGATCATCTCCCTAACAGTTCTCAATCATGAAGCTATCGCCTCCTGTTATTTTTAAAGTGTATTTCTTTAATTATTAAAAGTTTTGAAAAAGTAGGGCCTTAAAAGAGATCTGTGTACTGCAAAAAGGAACCACTTGCAGAAGAGTTTCCAAGTTTCAGTTTCAGCTGCCATGACTGTCACATGCACGTCACATCAATAATATTGTGAAACTGCCTCCCTTCGCACACTCCTTCCTAAAGACATGGTTTTCTCTCTTAAAAGCTCTGAGTGTATAGCTCCATAAAATCTGTGATGAAGAAGGAAGAAACAAACCCCAAGCAAACCCTAAACATGCCTGGACTGGTAGTACCAATCCTTTCACCAACTCACATGTAGCTGCACCTTTTTTTTTCCCCCTTTAAATATATCTCTAAGACAGCATGAAGGACATTTGTGGGCCTTGATAAATCCTCTTGGAAAATAAACACCCCGTGGCAGTTCTGTCTCTAGTGATAGCTCAGGTGCCTTCCAGACAACAGAAACTACAAGGCAAACAACACAAGCTGGCACGGAAGAGGTCGCAGGAAGGTTCAGCCAGTGTGAGCTCGAGATTCCCAGGGGCGAGGAAGGTGAGGACGTGTTGGCAGGCTGGGAGGGCTGTGCCTCCAGCACTGTGCCACAAATCACTCTCTGAGAGATGCTGGCTCTGGCAATTCAAGGAAACGTGCAGTCCTGCATCACACCTGGCTGCTACTTAACACCTTGGTCCTGCACAGGAGCCTGAGCCACTCCTGGGTGATTGATTAGAGGTTGTTTCAAATCTGTATCAACAGAAGGAACACCCTGCTTTGCGAGGTCCCAGCAAAAGTACTCAGCAGACACCTGTGCTGATAACAGTGGTTATTTTTTTACCACTGGTAGTTTTTAACCACCCTGTTATTAGCTGCTGCATGATGCTGTAGTACAGGTGATACTCTTCCAGAGCCTGCTGTTTGGTCTTGTCATGCAAAGAGCTAATTCTGAAATAAAGCAATAAAAGGAGATCAGAAATAAGACCCAGATTATTGCAATAGGACCACAGCCATTTGGTTTTATTTTATAAGAGCTGTCTTTAAAGATGACTGCTGGCACAGACACAGGCTTGTTAATACTTTTCAGTTTTCAGTGTGAGCAAATATTTAATTTTTTTTTGTTCTCTGTTTCTTTGGAGGAAAAAAAATAGTTTAATCAGTTTTCTAGATATTGTTCTGGTATACCTCAACTTTAAGCTTTATAAATGTTAGAAACACTGCTCCACACAGCCACAGTTCCTGCTCAGAAAGACTAATTTAGAGCACCTTTGCCTCATAGTCCCTAAGGTTTCATAAAAAAAAAAAAAAGTCTGTGTGTGCTGGCAGCTTCCTAGCACTGAATGTGCTGATAACACTTCAGCACATAATGCAGTTGTTCCTAAATTACATTCTATACAGATCAATTAATATAACACAAATTTATTTTAGTGGAACTATGAACTGATGATCAAGTGATGCAATAGTTTTTATTAGTTATTTTTATTTAAAAAGGAACACTCTCCAAAAAGTTGACTATAGTTGAGTCAGGAAAATATCCAGAAACATAAAACCATCTCAACAAATCTGTAGTTTAGTAAGTCAATACCAGACGGTTCATATACTAGAATCACTGTGAATATTTAGAGACTTTTTACTCAATTGATGTACGTACCACAAGTGCAGTTGCAATCTAAAACTGATTACAAAAACAGAGAAAGGGGAAAAAGAGACAAGATCCACCTACCTCACTGGCAATCTTTCTTTCAAACACTTCCTTAGCCAATCTTACATTATTAGTCACTAAAACTAAGACTTTTTTTTAGATCCTAAGCTATTTCTTTATGCATATACGGTTTGAATAGGACACCAATTTTGCTGTCTTTGTGTCATTTGCTGACACAGCTTAAGCAACACATTCTTCAAGGCCATGCCTGTGTTTGTCCTCAGTATTTGTGTATTTGCTAATGTGAGTCCCCACTAAATTTTGCAAAGTGTGGTAAAAGCTCTTCTTATCTCTGGAAGAGCAAGGATGGGAGGGATGTTGGTGGTCTGTGCACCCAATTGGTGCCACCTATAGCACTGATGAAAGTAAAATGAGTTAAAATGTGCTAGGAATTAAACTACATTTACAAATTAGCTCAGCTAATGTGAATCTCATCACATCAGAGGAATAATAGTTATTTTGACTTTTCAATAAATTTTATTTTAAACAGTTTCCTAATCAAATTTGGAATTTCTAAGCTACTTTAGAAAGACCTTTAATTGTAGTGATGGGATTGAGCTAGAGAGCCTTTAGCAGGGGAGCAGAAGCTCTCTGAGAAGGAAACACAGCAACTATGTTGAGTCATTTTCACAAATGAATGGCAGAAGTGTTCTTGCAGGATGAAAAAGGTTAAGACAACTGCTCCTTAAAAAAAAAAAAAAAAAAAAGCAATCAAGGAAATTAATAAGTTATGTAGATCTTTCTAATAAGAAGAGGCCTGTACCTATTTGCAGAGGAGGAGAGAGAGCACGGCTGTGCTGTGGCAGAATGTTTACTGACCACTGCATGTTGCAAAACTCTCAGAACTCAAAACTACTCATGAATCACTGATGCTTCTTGGTACTGGATGTACTCTTAGAAAGCAAGTCAGCCAGGGTGGACAGCAGTCCTATTGCCCAGAATGTGAGATCAGAATTTGGAATTCAATTTCCTGCTGGCTATATATGCCTGCCTACTACAAATCCTGCAAGAAGAGCCAATAGATAGGGAATTCTATCAACCATATAATTTAAGGTGGAATTATCTAAATTAGCAGATTGTTTTATTGGGAACATTTTTGTTTAGAAAAAAAGGATATTAGACTTTTCACTGTCAAATCTGTTACATGTGTGACTAATAAAGACCAACAAGATGATCCAAGAATTTATAATTTAAATAGCTGAGACTAATCTTAAGAAGATTTATGAGCAAGCTGATTTGGAGTGCTATATTCTATAAATTAATAGTGTCAGATTTTTATGGGTAGTACACTTAGGAAATGACTACAAAATAAAACCAGAAGGTTGTTATAGTCAAAGTTAAGCAATATAATTCAAGCAAATGATTCTGTTATTTACTGGCAACCATATGTTCACATGCCACAACTTATATAAGTATTTTTATTTTACTATATAATACTTGGCAACTACCTTCTTACTAAGGGGGCTCATTAAGTTGAAGAGTGATAACATGTTACCAGTGCTCTGCACTGAATGGGTAAATAGTTTTGATGATAAACTGTAGACAGATAAATTTGTAGACAGATGTGATTACCAAATTTCGTATCAAACATACCAGTTTTTATATCAAACATACTTTTCCTAGATAAAACACTGTTAAAAATTTGCGTAACAGAAAACTAAGCAAGGAAAAGACCTAAGTAAATTAGATTTTGTAGTTTATATACCAAATCCAGCTATGTTACACTTGAAAATGAGGTCTTAACCTTTTGAGTTACAGGTGCTTAGCATTTCAGAAAATAAAGTCAGTTTGATTTTCCATAAAAGAATCATAATGTGGAGCTTTTCCATTATAAGTATATTTAACATTTTACAGAGCAACTATACAAATGCAGTTTGTACCTGAAACAGCCTGTTACCCACAGATACTACTGAACTTGTTTTGAAGAAAGAAGTTGTATAATCCTTGTTTACAGAACTTCTATATTTAAATCTTTTTAAAAGCCCAAGAAGTAAGAACAATGCAACAGAATGGCAATGTAAAAATAACATAAAAATCAACCATTGTACTTCGATTTTTCCATAATATTAACTCAAAATAATATTTTTTTTGTACAGAGTTTGCATTTTCTTACTCTGAGGGAACTCTGAGGGGAACACTGAGTTTGGAGGGTGTGAGTGTTGAGCTGTCTTTAAATTACTTGAAAATATTACTCTCTGTCATGATACATCATTTTGATGGGACTTGGAAATCTTTAAAGGAGCCTGTACATTTATAGATAAACAGACGCTATGCAACATACTTTACATATAAACCTAACTTTGTACCTGCTAAAAACAAATCCACAGATTAAAGAGGAATTCAACATGTAAGACATTTTAATACATTTTGCAAGCATACCCTAAAGGATTTCATAGTATGTTCCTTCTTCAACAGATTTTAGCATTTGAATGATGTGCTGTCTTAATGCATTTAATTCAGAGTCAGTAACTGAGGTTTCAGCCTCGGTGTAAGGCAGACACATTTTGAGATTCAATTAAAGGCATTGAAATAAAACAATACCTTAACTACACATCTGAATATAATTACTGAGTTTCACTTATTTTTGAAAACTCAGCTTAGAAGTGGAAGTTTACACAAGCAGGTGTGAGTTGAGCACCACGGGCAACCTTATCCTTTTACCAAAGAAATGTATTTAGCAATGATCATGAAGATGTGGACACATGGCCCTTCAGGTGTGTGTAGAGGCACTCGGACTAGAGGAGCCAACAGGATTCCTGCATCTGCCCTGGGAACACAGCTCCTGCCGACTGCACGAGACCCAGCTCAGGCACCCCCACCCACGCTGAGTGCACATCTCTTTACTGCACTGCAACAAGTCTTTGCTTGAAGACTAGAAAATTCCACTCCCTCCCAGTGAATAGTGACTCCTTCAGCTTTTAGTTCCAAAGGTCTTCAACAAATAAACAAAAGGAAGATGACTTTTATTGGGGAAATACTTTATTTCAATACCTAAAGATTTCTCAAGATGAACACTTGCACAAGTATTAAAAATACAGGAATGGTTCCTCTGTATTTATAAGTATGTAACTTGCATTTTCTTGGGAGTTTCCTTCATGGCTTATTTTTTTGTTGAATCCAAGTTAGGCATGTTTCCTTAAAACCATATGGAAGCTCTTGAGTTAGGTCACATCTGAAAAATGTAGTTTTCCATAGGACATATTGTATACTGAGTGATTGAATCTAAAATAAATTAAAAAACCCCAGGATTATTTAAAATTACATGCAAAAGAAACAGATGATAAAGCAACAATGTACTTCAGAGCAATTTCTGGTATAAAGCAGTTTGGTGGAGCTGAGAACCCAGAGAGAGAAAATGAATGCAAACAGTCAAATGGTAATAGTGCAAGCACTTACCATTTACTTACATTTTAAAAAGGTGCTGCATTATTGACCTATGTGCTTTTTGTTCCAGTCAACCTTGAGTGAATTAATTGGCAGCCGGTATTAAGAGCAGAAAGCAGATAGCTACAAACCAACTGGATTGCAACAGTGAAGTGTGAAAGATTAGAAATGCCTTCAGATCTATTTGATTAAGACAGCAGTGTATAGGTGACACTGTTATGTTCATACCATTATGCACACAGTTGCTGAGAAAGGGGCAGAGTGTCAAAGCTCTGTATCTTTCCTTTAAAGCATCATATAGGAATACTTTTTTCAGAGATTTGAAATCAAAAATGAATTAAAACCCATTAACTGGAGTGTGACCATGCCTCGTAAGCAGGACACAGTGATTAAAAATCAGACTGCAAAAATGAACTGAGAAATCTGTAAATGGCACAAAAAATTCAGAATCTTTTTTTGTTAGCAGCTGGATATGCAATTCCTTCAGTCCACTGATGGGCTGAAGGTGGCCTGTCCAGCTACAGGGAGCTCATGAGATCCTTAACCTGGGATAAGGCAGACCTCCATGAGACCAGTAGAAGAGTGGAACACATGAATCACACACTGCTTTAGATCACTACATTTGTCCATCTGGTGCACTACTATTAGAAACTTGTGTGTTTAATTTACTCTTATTTTTAGTCCTGCACAAACCTCTGGTTTCATCATCTGCTCACTTTTTTTTTTTTTTTTGCACACCTGCTCTCTAAGTCCTCTTGGAAGCTGAAGAAAGGTACAACAAACAATGTCACCTTCTTACGTCTCTCTTGTAAATCTTCACAATTTTATCTTATACTTTAAGTAGGACATAAAATGTGCATTTAGATGAGTGTTTTTCCCTTATGGCTCACTGTTCCTTTCTTCTTTAATGGTCTTTTCATTCAGGTTTTAAGTCATTATGATCTGACAGCATTAGAGGTTTGAGATTAGGAATTGCTTGGCTACTCTCCTATAACATCAACTCACGCAGTACATTTATTGCTAGGGTATGAGTGAGACACTTTCTGGAGAAGTCTGACAGAGCATATTACATAAATGAAATCTTATTTTTTCTAAATAAGGTCCCTTTTTGGCAAATATCCTTGCTGAAAATACAGTCTGTCAGAATATGTTGCAAATGAGTTGGAAAAATGATAGCCTAAGAACTCAGAAACATAACAGCAGATGTTAAAAAGAAACTTTTTCCAAGTGAAATGGAGACTGCAAAAATTGTCTTTCAGATGTACAATACAGCATTCAGGAAAATTTATCAGAGGGTGCCAATCACCATATTTCAGTATTACTATGCCAAATTATAACAATTAAAACTACATCTAAAGTTGAAATACATGCTGTTTTAGAAAGCAATTCTCATATAGGCATTTTCCCAAAATTTAGTTTGCTCTAAATGAAACCATCATACACAAGATAAATTTGAAAATATTTGGATGATATTTGTTCGAGGAAAAATTAAAATGGTGAGCACCAGGACCATCATAAAGCCCTCTTGGCTGTAAGAGAAAGATCTCACCATAGAGATAACTTTCCTGAAAATCTAGCTGTAGCAGTTGGTTCCATTTTCTTCCCTTCATAACCTCAGTTTAGTGAAATACTTTGGATAATTTTTTTAATACATATTCTGCAATATTTTATATAAGTTGAAATTAGGTGTCTTACCTAATACCCATTTTTCTGATAAAGATATTATTTCCTGGTACCTCTTTCCTGGTTTTTTTCCTATACAGATTTTTGCCTGATGTAAGGCTTTACATATTTTCCCTCCTGCCAGCTGTATAAGTTCAATTAGCTTTTTGCAGGGTGGCTGACTGGTAGGAGATACAAACATGACAGGCTGGTTTGAAAAGAGATTCTGCTGGTATTTTCCTGTTGAGAGATGACGCTGAAGCCTGCAGATCTGTATTTGAGGAAACAAGAAAATTAATTAACCAATGTGTTACATTTCCACTCAAAGTAAAACTAATCCTTATTTTTCAGAATTAAAAAAAAAAAAAAAGAAATATATTACTATGAACTTTACTTTTTCAGGTGTATCAGAAATTTTTGAGTAAAGTATACAGAGAATTTGCTATACTTGATCAATACAATTCCAAAACCAGAGTTTGAGATTATTTTATTATAGGTCAGATATTTTACCTATAAAACTTCTTAAGGCACTTGACAATATTCTTTTTCACCATATTCTTACATTCTTACATTTCTAACACTGGCCATCACACAGAAATCTTAAAGGATATTATAAATAATTATAGTCCTGCAGCACAAATACAAACCGTGATAGCCTTTATAACATATAATGCTTCTTGGTTTGTATTGGGGAGTTTACAGACATATCTAACTCAGAGTTT
>VYZR01127720.1:186-19041 GCA_013400675.1 Oxylabes madagascariensis
GCAAGAAAGACATCAAAAAACTTCCAGTAATAATACAAAGTCAGAAATAATGTGTTTCAGTTTAGGGCCCAGCACAACTGTTATTCAGCAGAGAAAAAAAAAAAAAAACAACAAACAAAAACAGCTTTTCTGTAGTTTTTTCTATGACATTATTGCAAATGTATTTTTTTCTTTATGTTTATATACATCAATGTGATTTCATTAATAAGAAAATCTTATTTAATAATATGACAAAAAACATTGAGATAGGCCATCATACCAGCTTGCTTAGCAGTAGTGTTCCAAAAACAAGTTCTTTTTATTTGGTAAGTTTAATTTTTCATATATAGAATGGGATCAAAACTTCAGCAAAGTTCAGCAAAGTTGCAGACAGCTTTAGAATTGTAGCTTTAGCCCATAGACATCCAAATTCTGCTTCAGTCTTCTTTTTGCTGCATAAATTGGCAGCAAAAAACCTCAGCAGAAGAATTAGCTAAGGCAAGGATATACTCTGTCATTCTTTAATGTGCAGTGAAGCCTAGTCATCCACGCTCAAATTTCACCTATAACAAAAAAGCTTGGCCAACAGTTTATCTCTACGAAATGTGGGGATTGGGTACTTTGTAAAAAAACACTGTGCATAGTTTTGAGGTATAGAATACTAAAAATAGCCTGGAGAAGTGAAAATGCTTTATTGGCATAGCAGATGTGGAGCAATCACACTGTTATCAGCATCATTTCACTACCAGAATTGCAATACCTCTGGTATGACCTTAGGGGAGAAGGCTGTCTTGATGAAAGGTTTTTCTTAAAAATATAAAGAAATGACACAGCAGAGAAATTTAACAGTTTGTTCTGGTCTTCCTTTGAGAGTTCCTGTCCTGATTCTGCAGACACATGCCTCTTTTCCCTACTTGACTATTTTCCAATAGATTCATTACGAAGCTTGTATCCCAAACAAGGAGACTTTGGTTCAAATAAAGTACCCAAAGCTTATTCTTTAAAAGAAGTCAAGCCGAGATTTCTCATTTGATAACATCTTTTCTGATATCTTGGCAAGCTTTCTGTCTCTGGGCTTACAAATCTTAAACCAGGAAAGATCAGTATTTTATGGCCATGAATTGTGAGTTCTTTTTGTTTGTGGTTTTTTCTGAGCTGTTATTAATATGGTCTCCTGTCTGAGACACTGCTGGAAAACTGATGAATCCCTGTGAAGGTTTATTTCTAAAACCTTTAACAGCACCCTAGGTAAAAATTCTCCTCTTTGATATGAAATCCTAGAGAATTTACTCTTGACAACAAGTTCTGGAAGTCTTCAGTCTCTGGAATTCAAAGAGCTAAGGCTTTTGTCTCTGGATTTTTGAATTGCTGAAGTTATTCCATAACGTACAATCCACAGACAAAGACCAGTTTAATTTTATTCTTTGATAGTCTAAACTTATTGAAAAGAATTCTTAAAATTTATACCAGTCTGAAATATATTAATAGTATCTTTATAGTAATATCTAATTTTTATTAAACCACTGCATGTTATCTTTTTTACTCTATCTGATCTCTCAGCATCAGTTTTGGTAGTGTTTTCTCAGCTTATCTGACAATGACTTTTTTTTTCAGAGGTATCTATCATATTGGAAGATAAAGATCCTTTGCTTTTTGCTGCCATTTTACCTTCTCTAGGAATAAAATGTATGCTATAGAGAACCTGTTGGAAACTTTTCCCAATTTAAAAGCACACATTTAAGATGAATAAACAAATGGGTCTGCATTAACATATCTGCATTGCTTTTGTCAATTTTTTCCTGGAATAATTGTGGTTTGTTTGGACTTTTTTATTGTACATTTATATACATTTATATACTTTATATTGTACATTTATATACATTTATATACTTTTTTATATACATACATACATATATATATATATACACACACACATATATGTAACAAAAAACAACATCCTGATTTGAAATCCATTAAAATTTTATTATGTTTTTGAAATAAAAGCAATTAATGAAAATAAAAAATGCTCTAGGAAATGCAAAAATTATTCTCCAGTTTGGAATCTAACATAAGAATACCTTAGAAAAACTATCTTAGGTTTTATGGTTCAGTCCAGTAAATGAAAAAAAAAACATTCAGCCAGGGATGTTCACTGGTTTTATTTAAGCACATGCTTAGTTTTCATTGACTTCAAAAAATGCAGGAGGAGGGGTGAATTATTTGTACATAGAAAAGAAAGATTTAATATACTCTCCAAATGACATATATACACACCTTACCTCAGGCACTAAAATTATTAAATTGATTGAAAAGACTGACAATTCTAAAGACAACGTGATTTGGAGATATTCTTAGTAGTTAAATATTTTAGGTGTATATTTCCAAGCTTTTCAACAATAAGGAAAAAAGTATAAATACAAATCTAGATTTCCTTGACCGTGGTCAAGCTTTGTACTTTACCTAAATATGCAAAGCAATTAAGAATTTCTGAACCAAAAAACACATTCTCAGAGAAATAACTTAAATTATGGCATGTAAATAAAGGGCTTCTAGGGCTGTTGCTTCATATCAAATATATTCAGCTTCTGGTTTTTTTCCAAAGGCCAGTACCACAGCTTAATTCTAGTAGACCGAGGTCACAGAGAGGTTCATTTTTTCTTACATTCTTGCACATAAAAAAAAAAATAAATAAAAAGCTATTGCAAAGGGTTTGCAGTTCAAATTAGGCCTTGAGTAATACAAAGTACATTAGAATCTATTTACCAGTACTACCAGTGATGTTTATTCTTTGAAGACTTTCTTGGCACTGCAGACACTAATAGCAGAGGAAAACAATATAAACCAAAAGTTTAGCATTCTTCATCAATATACCTAAACTCTGATTATATAAAAGGAACAAAATTCTTTTGAGTTGAGTGAGGGATTTTTGGTGTTTCAAAATGCACATAACCATAGCGCAGCACGTCCCACAAAATTTGAAATGGATATTACTGGAAATTTTAATGAAAATAATAATTTTGCATGCACATCTCCATGTAAATAAAACATTTAGGTGTGTAAATATCTAAATTTTGATTAGATAAATTTTTAACAGATATTTCCTACTAATAGCAATGTGAAATATATATCCTTGCATTTTTCTTTCTTTCCTTTTTTTTTTTTCTTTTTCACCTCCCAAATATTAGAAATAGTAATTTCTGATGGGCTGCATTATCATCTGCCGCCCTTGGGTACCATTCCATAAATGACTTAAATGACTTTCACACTAGAACTTGAAAATTGTTCTGTTATCCATCTTAACTGTTCTTAGTTAGCATATAGCAAATATGAGTAAAGTGATTACCATATGTCCCACGCAGGAAAACCGTAAAGGATTTATGCTATTAATTGACTGCAGGGAGGAACGCTGGATTACCTGGCTCAAGTTTAGCAGCCAGGCCTGAGCACCTGGGACTCTGTGTGCAGGAAGAATTTTAAATTTTGTATGTTGGAATATTATGAACACATGTGAATTGTACTGGGTGGAACCAAGCCCAACCAAGTCACTCTGGAGCTCGTCTTCGTTCTTGGGATTCCCTGGTGAGGAATCAACACAACGCCTCATGTGAGGTGCCACAATGTCCTGCTTCACTGCACGGGGCTCTACGCACTTGACTGCTGTGGTGAATCTGCCCTCTGGGACTAGCAGGTCAGATCTGCAACATTTAGTATGATGACATGCAAAGTCCTTTGGACTGAATCTAGAATAGTAGACCGTGACGTTTCTGAGCCTTTGCTTTCAACTGGACATTAATTCCCGTGTGTGGATCTTGTTATCCACTTCTTCCTGCTCCTCCTTCCAGTTTTCACGCCTTATTTCCTTTTCTCTTTCTACACGAAGAAGGCATAGGTATTATCTTGGGAAGTACCACGTGTTCCCAGAGCTTGGGCTCTGGCTGAGGTGCCTCAGCAAGTACTGAAACCTGCCATGTGCTGGAACTCTGCTTAAATTCTGCTTTTCCCAGCAGTGTCAAACCTTGTGGTCCATACCACAGCCTTTTCTGTTCTGAATCTCAGGATCAGATTATTAAAAAAAGACAATAAAGCTTAATACTTCTTGAAATGTGAAGCACAATTGCTTGGTTTAAACTACACAGGCAGCCTGAGACTTTTTCATGAATCAGCTCTATGTTTAACAATAATTACTGCAAGCACTTATTTGTTTTACTTGGCTTATTCTCCAGTAGGACTTTACCACAGTGATACCTACCAGATAAATCATTAAGTATAAAGGTTTATTTTGAGCAAAAGTGTTGCTTCATATGAAAGAGGCCGGTTCATTTAGAAAAGTTTTCTTTGAAGCTAATTGTGACTTAATATTATTTTGTGTACATGTAAGGATTCCTGCCCAAACTGTGAATATCTAGCATTTCTGAATAGCAAGTTACATCTGAAAAACAGATTCAAATGTGGTTATGGTCAGAAAAGAGAATATAAAAATAGCAGTTTGTATGTGTTTGGTCATGTCTGCTTACTTTTCCAGCCAAAATAAAGTCTTTAAATTTTTTTATTCATGTAGTCAGTCCAGATCAAATATATCTTTGGTAAAGTGTGCAGTGACTCTTTTCTTTTTAGATAAATTCTACAGAAATGTTATGCTACTTTCCTAATACAGAGCTACACTGATTTGAAAGCCAGGTTATCAGAGCAAGTTTGCAGAGCTGCCAAAAAATTAGAAAAAAAAATATAATCAAAAAAACCCAACAAGCCAAAAATCCCCACTCTCAGATAAGTCCCAAAAACAGAAATAGAGAAAGAGATTTATAGGTCCAAAAGCATGCCCTCAAAAGGTCAGAAAACATAATATTATTGCATAAAACCTACTACTTTTGAATATTATATTTTAATTTTTAGTTACTCTATGTGCAGACTGAAACTGAACACAGAATTCTTTCTGAAAACTTAAGCATGAAAATGCAATTTTTGCAGCTTTCCTTCATGTTGAAAATTCATTTAAAGGTAAAATTTGACTGAATTGATAAAATATTATGCTTCCATTTCAAAATATATGGGGCAAGAAGACACAGAAAAAGAATCATGCTACATTTTGCAGCATATGATGTGGCACCAAAAAGCATTTTCCTTTCACTCATCCAGATGTTAACCTTTGTCTTGACTGCCTACAAATAGAACATCTGAATATAGAATCTGTAGGATCTTTCCCTTTTTAATGTACCTTCTGTCCCTGGCCCTCCAGTCCTTGTGCCCTGACCTCCTCTGAGGGGAGATATTTATGGCCTACATAAAAGGCAGAAGCATCCTCAAGCCGCTCCCCAAAACTGGACAAATGGAGAAGCAGGACTATGGAGTTACACCTGCCCAGCACAATATATGCAGTTGAAGAAGCTGATAACCAGGGCTTGAGCTCTCCTACAGAACTGAGATACATCATGAATAATCCACAAGATTATGTATTAATAATAAGAATCCATACAGCAGAATATTTCCTCCATTAAGGAGCACCCTAGTCCTCATGAGACACAACAGCAATCTTCCTAAAATTTAGGAGGAATCTGAATACAAGCCAAATATTCCCCTCAGGGAAGTCAGTGGTAAAAAATTCTACTTGACTTTAATGGCGCATGATCCTGTCCTCTGCAAAAAAGGTCACTCAACACATTCATGGACAACAAGTCAAATACATCTGGTTAACAGAATGTGGCTATTTTGGGCTCAGAATGGTGATATGATTACTTTTGTTGCTTTTTGTTTATACTTATGTCTATCTTTGGCAAGGAGAAAAACAGAAAACAAAACCTGAGAAATCCATGATTTATCAGTTGCAGTGGACAAGGATTCCACACAAGATTGTTGGCCACTGGAATATATGCTCTCTGTTTCTCAGGTTGTACATCTCCAAGGAATTTCTGAAAATTAACTTTTAGTCTTGGGAGAAAAACAGGGAGAGTAAAAAGAAACAAACTAAAACCCCTAGAAATAATGCTCATTCTGTAACAGAAAGTATTTTTTTCACACGAACGTGTTTTTCCTGTAATACCAAATGTTCAAAATATTTTCTTAACAGACTGTCTCTCAACTTGCTTTCGTCACCTTACTTTCGTTTAGTAAGGCAGTAATTCCAAATGGAATTTTTAACTTTTGCCACTGGGCATAAACTGGATAAAAAGTCCCACTCATTTATGTTGGAAATACTTGATTAAAAGTTATTTGTGGATTGGGAAACAACCTATTTTTTTTAAGAATAGGTGTTTCATTCAAAGGTGCTAAGCATCAATACGGGCAAAGGAGTGCAGGCTGGGAAGGAGACACATTTTTCTGACTCACATTGCATGTGGCCACAGGAGGATCTCTGGTTTATTTGTGGAAAAAGGAGGGAAACAGTTTCCGCTGGTGTCACGCTCTCCTGCCGTAGATGGTAGGTGGATGCATGGGAGAAAGGAACAGTTTAAATTACAGCAAAACTTTTCCTCAAGTGTTTATTTTTGAACACTTGCGTGTCACGAAGGCCGGTCTCATGACTTTAAACAAAACCCAATGTCATTGCTTCCATGAGGTTAAAATGAAGTGCAAGAGAAGAATTACAATGACTTTGCCTCCTACAGAAGGAAGGTCAGGCATCGCTTTGGACTGGAGCTTGTCTCCATGGAGCGCCGCCAGCAGCTGATACTTGACCTTTAAATTGCCCAGAGCTGCCACAATTTTGGGGAAGTGGCATTTGTCAGATGGCCAAAGAGGGTGATGGAAAGGCCAGGCTGGTGGCTGGGCGCAGCTGTGGGCAGGTCAGAGGAAAGGTGTTTCCTTACAGTGGAATTGTCCACGGAGTGGGAGAATCCCAGTGAAATGGCTATGGATGGAGGTGCTGCCTTGGGATGAGGCCAAGGGGCAGGTGCAGAAAGTGGGACGCTGTGAAGGGCCATGCCTGCAGGGAAGGCGAGGTCTGTTCTGGCTGCAGGTGAGATGGCAATGGGGGCTTGTGAGGGAACCATGCAGCAGGAGCCACCAGCCCCGGGGCAAGAGTTGAGAGACCCGGCCCGGCCCTGCTGCTCCTCCCGAGTCTTTGAGGGATGATGGAGACAGAGAGGCGGGGGGGAAGGAGGGAGGGAGGGATGAGGCGGTGGAAGCCCTCTCCCTGGGCTGCTTGAGGGGTGGGAGGGAAGGGAGGCAGCTCCTGAGGAGGGGAGGAGAAGAAGAGGCAGAGAGGGGATGTTGTTAAACAGTTTCTTACCGTAAGAGGGAGTTGGGACCCAGATCTTTCCAGTTAATCACACAACAAACTTAGATCATCGCAATAAAAAGCTCGGCTCACTCTGCCTCCTCGAGTGACCGGCGGTGCACGGGGTCCCTCCGAGGAGCCATCTCCCCTTCTCCTCCCCGCCANCGCGGCTCCCGCCGATCCCGCCGCTCCCACCGATCCCGCAGCTCCCACCGCTCCCGCCTCTCCCTCCGCTCCCACCGCTCCCACCGATCCCACCGCTCCCACCGCTCCCACCGCTCCCACCGCCCGCACCGCGCTGGGACGGGCGCGGGGCTCGCCCGGGACCGGCAGACCTGGACACCGGGAGAGAGGGGAAGGAATTCTCATGATTGCCCAGAGGTGCTCCCGGCCGTTATCAGGACGCGACCGGGTATCCTTAATTTCCAGCGGTAGAATAAATGTCAAATAACAGAAGTTGACAAGGAATACCCCAAAGCACGGGATAGTGCGTTGCTGAACGGGAGTGTCCTTGCTGAAGTTCAACAGCATGAACATGCTATTTCCAGACTGAAATACTTGTAATTTCATTAGATGTTCCCGCTGAAATCCGGGAGATGGAGGGGGGGCAAGGAACAAACAATAAGTAATCAAGTGCTGGATGCTCTTTAGCTGAATTTCTTTCCTGAAGTGTCCCCCCTGGACTGGTTATCTGAAGAGCCAACTCTGTGCTTTCTATTGGCCCTCTGGGAAGACGTTTAAGGAAAAAAAGTTTGTAAAGGTTTCTACAAACCTTTCCTTCCTTCCGGCAACATTGTTAGGGTCAGACCTTTGCACAGACAGAAACAAAGGACAGGCACAATTCAGGGAAAAAATCTGCCAGAGCGGGCAAAGCAAGGGCAGGGAATTGTGGCAGCTGGGCTCTGGGGCAATATCTGAGGGCATCAGGCAGATAGATCATGGCAAGGAACACTGATGGCTTCCAAGATGTAACTATGTTCTCTAGTTAAAAAAATAAATATTTTGAAATGGGATTTCAGAGTGGAAAATTTTGTGATCTGAGTGGGCAAGTCAAAAACAGACTGGCAGCATCACGTGCAGTAAAACCTGTTGTTTTCCCCCTGCATGCAAGAGTGTGGTTCTGTAGGATGCTGAACAAACTCATTACAGCTTCTGTGCTCAGTCTGCTCACTGAGGATATTGTTTTCAGAGGCATTCTTTAGCGGGTGACACAGAGATACAGACACTATGATACTCTAGTTTTCTGAACTCCTTTTCCATGGACATTGGAATTTCAATTTTTTGGACATGCAGCTTCTCTTAAAAGTGATGACTAGAGCTGGTTAGGAATTTTCTGAGGAAATGTTTTGGGTTTCTTTTACTGGAAAATGCTGATGCATCAAAACTCTTCACAAAAATAATTCCTGTTAAAGAGAAACTTTCTTTAGTTTGTTTCCCTCAAATGAAATGACAGAGAAATATGCTGCAGGAGGCATTGCCAATAGCTTGTGGTAACCTGCCATTGAAAAACCCTCACCTGTGACAGAAGCTCATCAATTGATGGTCTAGTTAGGAAAAAAACCAAAATAAGCACTGCAGACACACTCACACACACTTTATTCCATGGGCCAAAGGAACATAGATAGTCTATAGCCAAGCTCATAAGAAGATAGGTCATAATTTGCTCTCCTGGTAAGTCAGGGTGTTTTCTTGAGTGAAAGTCCTTGTTGTCCCTGACTGTAGGTTCTTAGTGCTGGTCTGTAGTTTACCAACTTCAATGAAGTTGGATCTATCTAATATTTTGAGAGGGAGACTGAGAGACACCTTCTGTACTGCCTGCATCAGTAGGGGCTGATGAATAGGGTTGTGCCTTAACCAATGGGCTCTCCAGTTTAGGAGTGAATGTTTCACCTTGATTAGGAGAAAAATTGGATTTCCAAACTTCAAAGTTTTCAGAGTAGGACTTGTTTTCTGACCAGTTCTCATGGTGACAGTTTCTTGACAACTCTGCCTTTCTTAATTTTCTTCCCTCACCTTCCTTAATATTAATTAATCCTGTTGTTTGCTTTATTGGCAAGAAAGATGATTCTTATCATACACTGCCATTTTGCTTACCTTGTTTTTAAAAATATCTTCAACAAAAAAGTGTCTGTATATTTACACTGTAGGCAAGGGAAAGTTGTGCTACTTCTTTTTCAAAATACAAATTTCTGGATAGTTTCTAAAAATGATTGCTTTGTAAACATACATGTTGTCTTTGTTTGGGATGTTTGATTCTTTTTATTGGGATGTTTTTAAGAAAGATTAGGATTTGCCCAGAAATTATTATTTTCTGATATGGAAAACAAACTAAATGATGGAACGAGAATCAAAACATGAGAAGTCTGTTGTTAGTGCACGTCCATATTTCTAGTGCTGTTCTGTCAAATCTGATTACAAATGTACACAATGATGAACATAGTTTCTTCTGTGAATGAATATTCTGGGTTTGTAATCCCATGCCCTAAATTCTGTGCAAAAACAATGTCCTGTGTAACAGAAGTTGCTGACTAATAGATTTGGATTATATTAAGGGGTAAAGAAAAAGGAGGGTGAAGAAAACACAAGAAATTTAAATGTCAGCAAGCTGTCTACGCTATCGCTTTCTGAGTTTCTTTTTAATATATAAAAGATAAGAGTGATTGATGAAAGATAAATGTGCATGGTTCCTATAGACTGCTTGCCTAGTCATTATCAATATCCTGCAAGTCTCTGTCACTTGCACAAAGAAATTAATCTGTAGCTAATAACTTTATCAAGGANAGCTGCTGCTGCTGCCCACCGCCATCCCCGCGGCAGGTCAGTCCTTCTATCGCTTCCCTGGCGACCCCCGTCCGCCCCGCAGCCGCAGCCCGTCCCCTCTCCCCCGCTCCGCCGCGGCAGGGAGGGTGCCGGGGCGGCGCGGCGGGCGCTCCCCGCAGCCCGCAGCCCGCAGGTGGGGCTGGCAGCGCTCACCCTGCGCGGCCGGGCGGAGCCNAAAAAAAGTTTGTAAAGGTTTCTACAAACCTTTCCTTCCTTCCGGCAACATTGTTAGGGTCAGACCTTTGCACAGACAGAAACAAAGGACAGGCACAATTCAGGGAAAAAATCTGCCAGAGCGGGCAAAGCAAGGGCAGGGAATTGTGGCAGCTGGGCTCTGGGGCAATATCTGAGGGCATCAGGCAGATAGATCATGGCAAGGAACACTGATGGCTTCCAAGATGTAACTATGTTCTCTAGTTAAAAAAATAAATATTTTGAAATGGGATTTCAGAGTGGAAAATTTTGTGATCTGAGTGGGCAAGTCAAAAACAGACTGGCAGCATCACGTGCAGTAAAACCTGTTGTTTTCCCCCTGCATGCAAGAGTGTGGTTCTGTAGGATGCTGAACAAACTCATTACAGCTTCTGTGCTCAGTCTGCTCACTGAGGATATTGTTTTCAGAGGCATTCTTTAGCGGGTGACACAGAGATACAGACACTATGATACTCTAGTTTTCTGAACTCCTTTTCCATGGACATTGGAATTTCAATTTTTTGGACATGCAGCTTCTCTTAAAAGTGATGACTAGAGCTGGTTAGGAATTTTCTGAGGAAATGTTTTGGGTTTCTTTTACTGGAAAATGCTGATGCATCAAAACTCTTCACAAAAATAATTCCTGTTAAAGAGAAACTTTCTTTAGTTTGTTTCCCTCAAATGAAATGACAGAGAAATATGCTGCAGGAGGCATTGCCAATAGCTTGTGGTAACCTGCCATTGAAAAACCCTCACCTGTGACAGAAGCTCATCAATTGATGGTCTAGTTAGGAAAAAAACCAAAATAAGCACTGCAGACACACTCACACACACTTTATTCCATGGGCCAAAGGAACATAGATAGTCTATAGCCAAGCTCATAAGAAGATAGGTCATAATTTGCTCTCCTGGTAAGTCAGGGTGTTTTCTTGAGTGAAAGTCCTTGTTGTCCCTGACTGTAGGTTCTTAGTGCTGGTCTGTAGTCTACCAACTTCAATAAAGTTGGATCTATCTAATATTTTGAGAGGGAGACTGAGAGACACCTTCTGTACTGCCTGCATCAGTAGGGGCTGATGAATAGGGTTGTGCCTTAACCAATGGGCTCTCCAGTTTAGGAGTGAATGTTTCACCTTGATTAGGAGAAAAATTGGATTTCCAAACTTCAAAGTTTTCAGAGTAGGACTTGTTTTCTGACCAGTTCTCATGGTGACAGTTTCTTGACAACTCTGCCTTTCTTAATTTTCTTCCCTCACCTTCCTTAATATTAATTAATCCTGTTGTTTGCTTCATTGGCAAGAAAGATGATTCTTATCATACACTGCCATTTTGCTTACCTTGTTTTTAAAAATATCTTCAACAAAAAAGTGTCTGTATATTTACACTGTAGGCAAGGGAAAGTTGTGCTACTTCTTTTTCAAAATACAAATTTCTGGATAGTTTCTAAAAATGATTGCTTTGTAAACATACATGTTGTCTTTGTTTGGGATGTTTGATTCTTTTTATTGGGATGTTTTTAAGAAAGATTAGGATTTGCCCAGAAATTATTATTTTCTGATATGGAAAACAAACTAAATGATGGAACGAGAATCAAAACATGAGAAGTCTGTTGTTAATGCACGTCCATATTTCTAGTGCTGTTCTGTCAAATCTGATTACAAATGTACACAATGATGAACATAGTTTCTTCTGTGAATGAATATTCTGGGTTTGTAATCCCATGCCCTAAATTCTGTGCAAAAACAATGTCCTGTGTAACAGAAGTTGCTGACTAATAGATTTGGATTATATTAAGGGGTAAAGAAAAAGGAGGGTGAAGAAAACACAAGAAATTTAAATGTCAGCAAGCTGTCTACGCTATCGCTTTCTGAGTTTCTTTTTAATATATAAAAGATAAGAGTGATTGATGAAAGATAAATGTGCATGGTTCCTATAGACTGCTTGCCTAGTCATTATCAATATCCTGCAAGTCTCTGTCACTTGCACAAAGAAATTAATCTGTAGCTAATAACTTTATCAAGGAGTTTTCTTTCTTGTTCTAATAGTCTTATTATTCAGTATTCTTGGGAAGTATCTCTTTAGTAATGTTCATCTAGTGAAACTAAAAATGACTCTTTTATCAAAGCAACAGGTAGATTGGCATGTTGTAAAAGAGTGAATGTTAAAGATTTATTTAAATTAAAGATACATTTTTCTGTGAGAGGACTGTCAGCCAAGTGTATTTATTTAAATTTATTTAAAGCACATTCTGAAGTTTGGATGATCTGAAGAAGTTGCTAATGAAGATGTGGGAGTTGCTCCTAGTTCCTATATATAATTATCACTCGGAGAAAAATAAAATCAAATCCCATAGCCATAATCGATTTTTGAATGTTGTATATTCCTGTGGTCTGCATAGCTAAGTATATTTTTTTAAAAATTAATGTGATTTATACTTTCCCATCCCAGCTGTAGATAATCATTATGCTATATACTGTCAACAAAGTGAAATGATACTGTGCCAGTTGGAAGAGTGTATTCCTTCTGTTTAATGGAATCCTTTTGGTGCTCAGTGCCAGGGGCTGCTTGTTTTGCTCTTGCATGTAATACAGCACTTACCCTGCTTAACAGATTTTCTGTTTCTATTAATGCCATTTTCATAAGCAACATAGCAGGAGAATATGGAGTTGAAAGATATGAGATTAAAATGTTGCGTAAAACTCTGGAAAATTGACCATTGAAGTCAAGGAAGGGAAAGCCTCTTATTGGAGGAGCTCATCTGTCATTATTGTAATACTTCAGCTGAGGCCAGGGTTGGAAGGAAAATGCGCAGTCTCCCTCAGAGAGCAGAATATCTCCCTTTTGGATCTTTATGCTGAACATTAGTTTGCCACTTAGGCATTTCAAACTTTTCCAAAGAGGTTTGAAACCAGGATAACTGGGCCCCTTTTTGAGTAAAAGCATGATGTGGAGAAAAAAGCATTGCCCTGAATGTTTTACAATTACTTGTACTGGATGAGTGTTGGAATTTCACTTTCTCCCCATGAGCATTGAGGTGGGGTGGAATGGTAGAGGCTGGAAGGCAGCATGGAGGTGAGAATGGATTGATCATGGAGGTGAGAAAGGATTGATCTCCTTGCTTACTTGGGAAGCAAGGATAGTAGGACTACTGCCATAATGCAAGCAAAATTTGAACCTTGCTGTGGGGAAAGTATGGCAGCTAAAAAGAGCTGTGAAGAAGGGGTGAGGACATCCTCACTGTTACCCCGTATCTTCCTGTAGGTTTTTGTGGCTGTGCCCCCAGAGGGTCGTACAGCTGTTCCCGAATGTGGTTGGTACCTACATGCAGAGCAGCACTGTGGTGAAGCAGAGCCGGGAACATGCTCCAGATTAGTCAAATGTGTTGGCAAAATCTAGCTGTAGATTTCAGTGGCTTGTGGGCCTCCACCCATGTGCTGTCTGCTGAGCCCAGCCGTGCCTGGCAGTCCTCGGTGCTGCTGGCCCAGCTGGGGACTGGCTGCTCTCTCTGTTCCCCCTCAGCTCCAGCTTTTCCTATGACTCGCTGCCTTGGCCAGCGGCACTATTTCTATGTATACAACATGCAGCAGGGCCCTCATCACTCCTCACAGGGGCTGTTTTGCTGCCCTCAGCCATCTGTCATTCTTTGTTTTGCCCAGTCCCTGCCCTGCCTACTTGTGCTTTTCTCCTTACCCCTTGCTGCATGCCCAGAATTCTGGCTGACTGGGACAGCATCACAAAGGAAGGGCACAACCTGCTGGGTGCCTTGAAGGAGACATCAAGTTCTTGTAAAAATTGTGGAACCCAATGGGAAATGATGGGGGTTTAATACTTGTGCACAATGCATAAGAAGACAAATCTTACAAGGGAAAATCCTCTCAGTAATTTAGCCAGAGGTTAGATACTGTAAGTCAGAGTACAAACTGCAGCACATTTGTTTCTGCCAGTGGGTCCCAACATCCTGCTGAGCAGATAACCTTTTCTTGGAAGGAAAAGAGCTGTCCATTTGCAGCTACCATCCAATTTTAGAATACACTATCAGTTGTTAGCATTATCCTTAGCTCCTTGAGCTTTCATGCTGACTATAGGAGTGAGTTCCAAAGGCAGGACTTCGCATGAAGCTGAGTTCCCAGTTACATGGCAGTCTTTGCAGTTGCTAATAAGAGGGTGTGGGTGTGTGGTGTCAGTAGTAAAATATAAAGCCAAAAAGAAATATCTTTTTGCATTTCCTTAATCTGCTCAACAACAGACTGAGAGCCAATGTAGAAATACAGAAATTATTATCTATTATATATAGATATTGTATGGGTAGTTATATATATTTCAAACTACTTTCTAAAAACTGTGTGTTTTTTCCCCATGAAGCTCTTGTGCCAAGAAAATAAATTTCAGAAGTTAAAATATTCACATCATCCTCCCCAGGTACTTCTGAGAAACTGTTTAGTTTTGACAAGCTAGAGATGCCTCCTTGGACAGCTGGTTTTATTTTGGTGACTTTCCATCTACACAGCTGACAGCAGATTTTATGGGTATGGTTGGTAAACTTCTTTTACGCCAAATTATTGTCTTACATAAATAACCGCATTTAACTTAATCTGGCATTTTAAGCCTATCCAATCTACAAAGTTGTTTTCTTGGGCACAACTCAGATTGTTCCAGTTTCTCATTATGTTGGTCTGCCTTTCTTCCTTTTTTTTCCCCTTTCCCTCCCAAATGAGAAGTCATTTGGAAAAGGTGCTCACTTTTTGCATTCTAGCCAGGAACTGGATAGTTCTGATACTGAAACAGGCAGAAGGAAAAGTCAAAGGAAATGAAAGTAAGTTAAAAGTGTTGAGCATTAATTCTTTTTGTCAGAGTGACTCTGTTATGACTTAAGAGACAAAATTGCCTTGAATGTATTTATTGAAAAAGTGCTTTCTAATTGTTCACACAGATAACAATACTGTGCTGACCCTATTAATGATCTTAGTATCAACATTCATATTTAACATCCTTTCTTTTATTTCTGTGACCACACTGTTGACTTAAGCATGTTGTATTCAAAAGCATTTAGTAACATCTACTTTCACCATCTGGTGAAGATTGGGCTTGTTTGTTTTTTCTTTTTTTCTTGATGAAGCCAGTATATTTATGCTATCATACTGAGGCATACACCAGAATACAGTTCACCCTTGATGTTTTATATCCTTATCTTGGAAATACTATATTGAATATAATTAAAACTATCCCTTCTATCATATTTTGTAGACAAGTAAAACACCTCACTGTATTTGCATACTGGTGTCAACCAGTCAATGATGAGAACTGTTGCTTTATTTTCAAACCCCACTCACTGATTTTTTCTTGTTCAACAATTTTTGCCAAATGCTCTTTTATGCATATAAACATACTTTGTTTTTAATTTTCGTATTAAATTGTCAATGTTTATACTGAGATAAGCATTCTGCTTTGATATATCTGACACTGTGATAATACATTGTTTTGCAGATCTCTGCTTTACACATTTTTTTTCCCATTTAGAAACTTATGAATATATAAGTTACCATGCATTCTTTGTCAAGTATGGTGTCCCCGATAAAATTTTAGATATGTTTATTTGTGTTGAGCTATGCTTTCATACATTTATTTCAGGTACATTTAAATTCGGGGATTTTTTTGATTTTTTTTTTTTTAATAAAGGTCTTTCATATGATGGTAGATTTCTGATTTCCCCCCCCCTGCCCCCCAGTTTTAAATCACATGATATTCCTTACTCTTTTTTTTTTTTTTTTCCTAGCTCATTGGAAAAATCCAGTTTACTTTATCTTGCAGTGATGATTGTTTGCAAAATTAAATTAATAGCTAATCTCATTTTAGCATTCTGACCTGGTTATAAATTATAACACAAATAAGTCAATCTCTAATTTGTCCATCTGTTAACTGCTCAAGGTCAAGTGACTTAATTTCATTATAAACATGATGCAAAATATTAAACAGAGATCTAATATGCCAGTTGATACTAAGGAAAGCGCCTGTGTCTGTTTTATATTTCTAAAATAATTGTGTCACTATATGACCGTTTTTCTTCACTGGAATATATTTTGAATCATCAACCTCTCTGTGCTTCCTGCACAGCATGTGGACAATTTCCCTTTTAAATATTTCTCCTCATGCCATGTTATTTTGTGTTTCATTCTCCATTTGGAAAGACTGCAGTTGATTCCTGCAGTTCTCTGACAGCATCTGTTGGTCTAAGGAATTCAGGTATCTTCATTTTCTTGATTTATGTTCCCATAGATTTAGTTTATCTCTGACATCTGACAAACAAAGAACAGTGATGCTTTTACATGTGTGTTCATATACTTTAAAAAGTGGAAATTTTAAAAGATGCTCACACAGTTTAAAGTTTAACTCGACAAAGCAAATAAATCACAAAATGCTCAAGTTCTGCAAGTTTAAACAAACAGAAAAGGGAAATAAAACTCAATCACAAAGCACCAAGTTTTCATTAATAATCTCAATTTAAACATAAACATTCAATCTAAATGTATTTGTCTTCCCATTTGGAAAGCCTGGTGTTAAGTTTTGATGGTTTTGTACTGTATAATAAAGTGGGATGCAAAATTAGAAAGAAACAAAAGGAATATTTTTTTTTTACATTATCAGGAGACTTCAAGATGTGTTTCTTTAAGAAAGTACTACCTTTTCCATAGAATGGAGTGAAATTTGGAAACCCTCAAAACTGACATGTTGAGTGCATCATAACTGGTATTTACTAAAAGATTTGTACAGTCTGTAACAAGTCCAAAGGAGTAGAGATTTTTTTAGGGGAGGCAGCCAATATGCTCCAGTTGTGCTGTGTAAGACCATAACTTTGCAGCCTAAAATGTACATCTTCATTAGAAAAAGCTGGAGTGGTGGAGAAAGGAGAAAGGGATTACCAATGAAACAGATAAATTCAGGTAATCTCCTCATAAAATTTTGCTGTAGGTAATGCAAGTAATGTTTTGATCTCACTATACTGAACAAGGGTGGTCTTTGGGTCCTATGACACCCTGTGTGCTATTTTGATCACCACAACAATGGTATTGTATTTGCTGTATTAGATTTTTTACTACTAAATAGATAATGCAAAACCAAATACTCTTTGTGATCAGACTAAGACCTGAGGGTGTAAAATGTGACTTGCTTAGGTGTTTGAACCCTGAAACTAGATTTATCCTGAATTTCTGTACTCTCATATAGCTCAGTATCAGACCAATTGTATTCTGCAAAATGTAAGTTTTAATTTGAGATACAGAGCATAATCAGGTAGTTTCAGAACCGAGTGATGTGGTAGTTTGGGAGCCCACAGCCTTTTTTTGGTGTGGGACATGAGGCCAGAAAGGAAAAAAGAAGCTATTTTGCTGTCATTTTTCTATCAGTCCAGTGATTACAGAACAACTGGAGAGAAAGAGAGATCAAAATGCAAACAGATTTGCTGATTCAAACCTGTTTCTCTTGTTAATCAAGAAAGTGTCATTCTATGATATTGCATACTGTGCCCTCCAGTGCTCACAGTTCTCTGTCTTACTCATTCTGTTTTGTATAAATAAAATTAAAATTAAAGTTAAGCAGGTTCTAGAACGCAGGCACTGCAACTTGTTGGTGAGTTTTCTTACAAAAATGCTGCAGAATGTCTACTTTCTTTATCTCTGATTATTGAGGTTATTTGACATGGACTGGAACTGCTCCAAGAAAAGGCATTGTTGGAAATCTTTTCCTCCAAGTGCCCTATAGTTTGAGCAGTCTCAGTCAATGATTCTTGTCTGAGAAGATTGTACAGAAACCTCATTTGAAAATTTAGTAAGGGAATTGAAAGGTGAGTTTTTGTAGCTCCAAGATAAATGTCTTTCCCTGTGAGGTCCCTTTTTTCTTAGATAAATGTTTAAAGTCCTTTACGAAAATGGGGAACGCCAGAAGGGAGACTGTGGAAATCCAAAATGAGATTATGGAGCACTTGTCCACTTGCATCCTACTAGAGCAGGTGTGGCAGTTCCCATTTCCTTTTGCACTGACTGAGCTCTTCTCTTTTCTGTTCAATTTCATGTTAAGACCCAGAAAAAGGCACCACCCTCACCTTTTTAAGGGGTTTTTTTAAGTAGACTGAAGAAACATTTTTAGTCAGTGGTTGTTTCTGTTGAAGAAAAAAGTGTTGGTTCACATTTGACTGGATTCCTTTGTGTTTGAATCAGCTGCTAATATTTTCCAATTTAGAGTGGAATGTCAGACTTCCTTGGTAATGTGATACGAAACTACAAGAAACATCAGAGGACATGGCCCACAAAATGAACAGAAATCTTAATTGATCAAAGTTTAAAAAATTGAAATGAATGGCAATCACAAATTAGTTGTATTGTTATGGCATACTAACCTTTAATGTGGAGCACGCCTGACTATTTGAGTTAACATTTTATTAATAAATACACCTAATTTAACACAAAAAGAATATTATTTTTNCATAAAAGTCTTGGCTGAGACAACATAAAACTAACAAGTATGTCTTGGAAGATAATATATTGAGAAATACACCACAAAAGCTTATAGAAGATTTGTTTTTTTGTGTGGTTGACTTAAAGGGCAAATATAATCCTTTTTGAAGCACTTTGGCTCTATCACAGGTACAACAAAAAATAAAG